>NW_022258470.1:0-24131 GCF_009602425.1 Actinia tenebrosa | reverse complement strand
ACCCTTCATTGGATAGTTAGTTGTGTTAACCAACCTTTAAGCGTTGTGTCGTTTGAAGAGCTTGGGAGTTTTTAGTCCATGAGATCACAGGTACCGGCATAGCAATCACTTGGCAATCAATAGTCACGTTGTCTCCTACATGATACGCATGCTGCTTTGTGTAGTTACCGCTGATAAGGTGTTGAACATCCATCAGTGGAACAGCTGCGAAAAAAGAGGTCGATGAAATGTTATGTAATGTTATATGTAATATATAAACATTGTTATGATTTAGACTGGTGGAAATCTCTTTTTTGGAACATTCCTTCAGTAACTTTAGATACGATAAGGACTATTTTGGCACTGATTTACATCACTGGACAAAATGTGTACAAAAATGAATTTTATAAGGAAACCATTTGTTCGCAAAGACAGAGCTTTGAACATAATTTCTCAAAAAAATCTTTATTTCCGTAGACAATAATGCAACTAGTTTTTTGAGTGGCCGTTTGGTCTAGTTACGTTCTCACCAAATTATCGAATACTTACATTCAACTTTGAGTGTGTGCTTGACGCTGGCCAAGAATCGAATATTAAGTACAACACAAAAAAAGTCCCCTGCGTCACCATATGCTACTGACTTGATAACCAGACCACCGTCCTGACGTACTGTCAGCTTTGCGTCATTAATGGTTTGGGTTGCACCTGTACGTTAGGTTCGATATCAGTGTCAGTGATAAAGCTGTGAATAAATACCATATCAGTGATCGAAGTTATACGATATCACTTCACGGTAAACTTGAAACTGTGAGTTTTGTTATTGTATCAATCTAGGATGTGTAATAAACAATGTATTACATGTTAAGAGCCTGATATATCCAAATCGAAAAAGGTACGCTAAAAAGTTAAACATTTTAAACGTGGTTCAAGCATGGTTGTCCGTGGTAGCGCAGCACATTGAAACAAAAAAATCATCGGTAAAAAAGGTACTGAGCCATGTAGTTCATGCTTTAGTGCTACAAATGCCCAACAAAGTTAATCAGATCGATTGGTCTTTTTTAAAAAATAGAAAAAATAGAAATGTACCGCCATCCTCCCTATAAAGCTGCCCAAGAAATCCGAGTACGTATACGCGAGGCATATTTGTAAATTAACCATTAGTGTTATTCACTTTCTTACCGTTTGCTTGCTTAATGGCTATCACTCGGCTTCCTAGTTGCCATTTGACTATAGCTAAGGGTTGTGCTTTATGCTGGCAAGGTAATACAGTCGTGGCGCCAAACATGGCTGTCAGGGTAACAGGCTTGCTGTAGATTTGTGGTGGATCTGCAAGCATCAGAAAACCACTGGTTAAATATGTTAACCAAGTGTCCTATATCATGACCGACTTTCTTTGTGTGAGGCTTTTACGGACGCTGGCTTCGATATTATGACGATAGATTTTGACATAGTACGACCACGTATTATTGTTGCTGTCAATAAAACACTTCTGCCAACAAGCTGAAGTCAGTCAGTCCCAAAGGACGCCCTTATCATGTGCATGATATTATAGACTAATCATAAGAACGATAAAACTAGTCCAGAGAAAGACGTTAAACGTAAAGAGCCACAAGTTTAGACTCTAAATAAAGATGAATCACATACAAGTACATTTTTTTTACAATACCTGGATCACAAAGCCTGAAGTCTTTAACCGATACTTTGAATCCTGCTGGGCAGGTACACCTGTAACTACCGAGTGTGTTAACACAGCCGTTCTGCCACTGGCACAGCCGTTTGTCTTTGTACTTCTCACACTCGTTGATATCTAAAGAAAACTCAAAATATTAGAAGCAAAATAAGGAAACAAAATGGCATCAACTCTTTTTTCGGAATGTCTTTCGCCAGGCATTATCTTGTGGTCTACACGAAGACTACAGCCGGCGCCAGAATAACAGGAATAAGATTTTCTGTGGTCCCAGTAGAATTTCATTCTAATCTTGTCTTTATTGTGGTATTGGCAATGAGCTCACGCAAGCCAATTTGTGTCAACGGCGCTGCGAGAGTATAAGAGGGGCGAGCACACGCATTTTGGCGCGAAAACTCCCACCCATCCCACAGGTATCCCATGATGTAATGAAAATGATGTAATAGGTGTAATGGAATCACTTGGGGGTAATTCCTAGGTTTAGTTTAGATGCTGCGGACCAGAAAAGAAGCCCACAACCACGCAAAGCGGGCTGTTGTGGTATYAACTTACCAGTATCACAGTTATCTCCGTCGTATCCAGAGTTTAAACAAACTGCAAAATTAAAGAGGATCAAGTCACCACAAGCGATTAATATTTACTTCGTAGTGTATTAACATCGTGGCATACTATCTCGAAAACATCGCAAATTCAGGTCAAAACAAGTAAAACAGCCAACGTCCGAGATATGCTTTACTGTTACTAGAGTGATTTTACTTGGCCGTGTAAACGAAGTTATATAATTATTGAATAACAGTCAAAGTATAACAAAAGAAAACAATACAATTCGTGTCTACTATTGTGTATTACGTTGGCTATTCTTTCACGGGTGGGRAAAAAAAAATCACTGTAATATGCTAAATCAGTGCTCCTTAAGGCTACGTGACAGAAGATAAATCTGATTTAGCACGTGCCCTTGTACTGAAACCGTTGTGCGCGGCATATAGTGAAACATATCACAGCATATCTCGGAAGTGAGCTATTCAAATTTGATGCCGTATTCGCTGTAAAGGGCCGACTTTTATGGGTATCCTGTGTACGCTAGAAGTGCGCATGTCAAGTACATTACCTGGTGTTCCTCTCATATAGTAGCTCGTAGAAGGATTATATCCTCCTGTACCAAAGACTGTGACAGTGATTTGTCCAGACCAAGGTCTGTTTGCTCGTGGTATGACGCATGTCTTTTGCTTCATTGCCCCGTGACCGCTGCACTTAAGTACCGCACCGTTGAACTTGGCTACGATGCTTCCATAGCCATCTTGTTCCGTCATGAACGTGACGTCRCTCGTCCTCAGGACGTTTCCGTTGAACGATAATTGATTATTTGGCAGACGAAAGAGCCCGCGCCCAACGTCCAGCCCAATGACGGTGATTCTACCAACTTTGCAGTAACTTTTGAACTGGTTTTTGAGCTGTGACCTTGCAATAGACTGTAGGGAACAAAACATGATAAATCAACTAGTGTTCGTAGGGTTTGCAGGGCAATATATCAGCTTAGTATAATATCATTATTAATCTATGTTAGATTGTAGTACTAGAACTTATATGTTTGGCTCATTTTTAACATAAGTGCATAAAGTCATATCTATTTTCATAAAGATGATGTCATCATGAACCAGTGACGTCTGCATATTATCGCGCTTCAAAAAGTATACCAGGAAAACTCATCACATTCAGACCTGATTCTTTTTGGATATCTTGATTCAAGAAATAAATATAATGCAATAGAACTAGATTACCTGACATTCGGCTCTTCTCATTCCTTCTAGCCCAGTGTTAATCGTTGACTGCCAGAACGCACACGTTGACCCGAGAAAACCACACAATAACAATATAAGGATTCGTTTCACCATCATACTGAAATAGAACGATGCTCGAATAAGTAGACCAAAATCTACTAGGAAGTGGAAAGAATTACACAAACGAAAAAAAGTGAAAAAAAAAGTAACACTGTAAAATTGACGCTGAAACATTACTGGACCAGTCTAGAAGCATGCAGTATTTTCTAGTCCAATAGAGCTGCATGTACTAAGCTCTTACCTTTTTCTTTCGTAGAGTTGCTCCAAATATCACTGAAAAACTTGTTCGCTTTACTTTCTTTTCCACTTAGAATGGTTAGCTGTCGTTTGCTTATGTCCTACGAGAACTGGAGTCCTTTTATAGCCACGACGAAGGAAACGGAAAACCCTGTTATAGGATACCGAGCGAAGAATTTTCGCACGTTGTCGTTGTTTTACGTGACCTTTTAAAATCCGGGCTCGTCATCCTGTTGAAACTCGCTTTAACATGTTACATCGACAAGAAGCGTGCGACAAGTTGTCATAGAAACGAAAAATATTGTCTTGCACGAAATAAATACCTTCTGAAACACAAGACAAGCATTTGAAGGCACTGGATGACTACGTACTTATGACTGACAAAGAAAGTTGCCCAAGTTAACAATAATTGACGATTATTATTTGTGATTCTTCATCTGTAACATCATCCTGGCATTGACACCGGAACATGACTTATCCAATTACCAAACGGTAAACGTTAGCAAATCTGAGGTCAAGGACAGGAAGAGCTAGTTTTCACGTATCCACTGATACAAAATGACAAGTAAGCATGGACAGGCATTTTCCTTACGCGCGGGATTTTACTAGGATTGAGTATCCTTGCGTAATATTAGCCAATGAAACTAAAATGCAGTGTAAATGCGAGAAAATGAAGCGGAACTGAGCTGCAGTCTTGAATGTTTTTCTCCAAGTTCTCTGGTTTTCCCTCCCTCTACAAAACCTAACAAGCTCAATTTCACTTCAATCTGTAAGATGAGTTGCCTGACATTGTTAAGAGCTCGTTAAAACTTTGAATGTTGAGCAAACAACTAAAATACTAACTACCGGCATTCATGGTTGAAGGACTTTATTGACTGTTATTATGCTGCATATTGCTCATTACGCCGCGTCGATTCGAACGCAGTTGACAATTGATCGAGTAATGTTTGTACGTGTTAGTATTTTGCCAGACCAAATATTAATAGCCTGCAAAACGGCCCTTCAGGTCACAGGTAGCCCAAGCTGTTTTCTATATAATGTGTCAGGCTGGAAAATTACTGTGGTTTCAAATTGTGTATTACACAGCTTGCTCAGTTAGGTGGGATCACGTTTTCTTAGATAATGCTATGGAGAACTAGTCAAACCAGAACTAACGATACTGAATTAAAATGTTCAGTTGGACTATGATTTCCAGTTTGTCCTGATGTCTTTGAGGCTTTTGTTTTGGGCCAGACATTGAGGACAAGTCAAACTAGAATATATCGTGCTAAAAATATCATGCTGATAATCACAAGTATTCAGTTCAACAGTTCTAGTCTGACCTGTGTGACCTATATTCTTGTCGGATGCATTCATTCGTATTTAAATGTGTTTTCTAATGAAATTAAGGCAAAGTTAGGCTCGATTTGAGTAGCAGCGAATAGTCTGCGATAGCCGCTGTTCTCATCCCCCCCCCCCCCCCCACCCTACCCTCCCTATGGTAGGTATATATAGGTAAGTATTCCACTGCTCAGGCCGTCAGTGTGACAGGTGCACGGTGAGTTGTGACAGGGCTGCCACGGTTACCGCGATTTTATGTGCCAGGCCCCTCTCATCCAACCGAACAAGCCTAACGCCAAGCTAATCTACTATTCTCACTGCGTGTCACAAAGGAATTTAGCATCCCCCCATTTATGGACATTGGAGTTTGCGCAGTGTGGGTGTAATGCTTTGCGACCCCTCCATATATAAGCGCAATACCCAGATCCTTGAATCTTTCCGTCGGAAGCTGCCTAAGGAGAGAGTAGAAGATTCACCCCACCCACCTCCCCTGGTGGCGGTTGACGACGCCGCATCGCATGCTTTTCGCATGCTCATTGCCAGCAGTCGCGGTCACCTTCCATATCTTAATTCCCGTGACTCGGTAATGAATATGCAGTGAGGATAAAATACTAGGGATGAGTTTAAATACATACAATCAAACAATCAGCCTTTTTCATTAATCCAGGCATCACAGTAACTAGCTATGACGGCTCGGTAGTGTATTTGTAGCCTTCTTTGCAGACATCTTTGCAAGAAAATTTTTTTTGTAGGTCGGTGGTTTTTGAAACAACTTTTATTGCTTTTCTTCATACTTCATACACGTTCCCCCTCCCCTCCCCCCTAGGTTTTAAAAATACTTTAAATAATTGCCAGAACTCATCAGTGATAATTCATATTTCTTATGAAAGTTCGTTGTTGTCCGTTAACTTTCAATGCCGGGCTGTGATTGGTCAGATGGATATATATACAGTATGGGAGATGGGAGCGTATATACGTATAAATGTATAATTTACTGAGGAGCCATTTTACTTGTACACCATCCACTGTCATATTTCAGTGTACTCGTGTTATAATTCGCTATACGTGACCATCAGTATTGAGTTAATTTACTTGCTGTTTATTCAGCCATGCAGCTAATCACAACTGTCCAGCTATGTACGATGTACTCGGCCATACTTTGCCGGCCTTGCCTATAATTTTGTCATCATCATTGTTCTTCATCACCGCAGTTCAAAAATTACGTCGTGAAATAACCAAAATTAAAGAAAATTGCTAAATTAAAATGACGAGCTTCCGAGAACAATATTTTCGAGGGGTAATTTTTCATCCGCCCAACTTTGGACATCGCAATAAAGTGCTCAAACAATGTATCCTGTTTAACAAATAGATTTGCAGCCGATCTTGTAGCTGGATTTCCACTTTAAATCTGTGCCGCGTGTCATTCACACACGATACACTCTCATCACCGACGAATCCTCATCACTCAAGTCTTCTCGTCGCGTTCTATTCTCCCTTCGTTGCTTTTTCGCTTTTCTTTTCTTCTTCTTCTTCTGGCGTATAAACTCGGCAATTTCTTGATAAACACGCGTGCCTAGTATAGCCGCGAAAAAAAAGTTCATGGCTGCTTGCCACTTGCCAATCTCAGAGAGCCTAGCTTCTCCCAAGCGACAAGACAACGGCTCAGCGTGTCCCAACATCATGTATGTGAATATTAATATCGTACCAAATAATGCTTTGATCAAGGTTTTCCTCTTCCAAATGATCTCAGCCAAACAGTATATCAAGGACAGACACCCAGCACAAATCCAGAGCCTCACCTCCTCCCCCTCAGAGCATATAACTGGACCATTTTGTTTAATACTGTCTATAAGCTTTAATAGAGCAGTCCACAAGSTAACCACGAACACAGCGAAGATTCCAGTGGGTGCCCAGGAGATGTCATCTTCCTCCTCCTCATCACTCGCATCTCCCGATTGGAATTCTCTTCTGTCGTTCATATCAACATCTATTACAGCTGCTCTTTTGGACTTGCTATAAATTTCTGCATCCATAAAGTCGTAGGCAGACCTGGGACCGCCATGGTCGTTTCCCTGAAAACTTTCAAAGCTTCTGTTGAACGATAAATTCTCAATACCCCTCGAGGGCCCCGCTTTGTTCCTGTTCTGTGACCAACGAGGAGGTAAACTCCGTTGGCGCCTTGCTTGTCGTTTTGGTGCGGCCGCTAAGTCACCGTTAACTTTCCTAAAGACACGTGGAGCTGAGTGGACGTGGGCAATAGTCACGTGATTGTCTTCGGTGATTGACTGAGAGTCACTACTTCGAGTGCGATGTCCCTGAACAGCGGTTAGTTGAGGATCCATCTTGACATGCCTGTGTGTCTGACTGACATGAGTGTTTGGTGTTGGCCGTGAGTTGAGAGATGTGGTCGTGTCTGGAATGTGGCTGTTCACCCCTGGTGTGCTATTCTTGATATTTTTCTGTTCTATAACTTCTTCGTTTTCGGTCCTTTTGGGTTTTTTATTCTCATCCAATGAGATTGTCTTAGGCTGTGTCGTGGTGGTAGACTCTATAATTGATTGAAGGCGCTCTGTAACATAAACATGTATATAGAATCAGTAATGACATTTATTAAAGGTAGAGATTAGTCGGCCCCTAGACCATAGCTGATTAATCTCTTGCTATGACCAGCAAACGCAAAATTTTACTAGTGTCCTTGAAGATTAATCATCCATAGTCACTTCTTTCCATGTGGGATGCATTTTGATAAAACTACGATATGCACGCGGAAAGAGAGAAAACCTGCCTGGTAATCTAACGTAGTAAGAAATGCAAATACACGCAAAGCATGCAGGTTTAGGTTTGCAGTTGCTTCATTTGTGGACTTCTTTAAGCTGTTCCACCAATTCTCTCGGGCATGCGCAAAACATGCTTTACCATTACGTGCTCACTTGGATGATTTTGTTCTAGACTGTCAGAAAGAATCCTACAACAATCTCACACAAAATAATTTAAGCCCTAAAAACGGGTCACAAATCCAAGGCCCTTTATTAAAACTAGCATTAATCGAAACTGCCACCATGGTTTTGACACGAGCTCGAGGAAGACGATAAGCTAGTGTTGACATGAAGTATGCCTTGATGTTAGATTACTGAAAGAACGATACTTGCCGGCGTTCTAAGTACGTTTTGACAAGGCTGACAACTGGGACGTAGCAACTTGATGGAGCGAGAAAAAATTACAGAATTTCACCTAAATGGACCACGAAACTTCCTCTTGGTCGATGGCATCAAGATCCGTTAAATTTAGCGAGAATTAATGGGACAAAGAACCATTGTTAGCCGTGAAAAAAACGAAATATCGATCCCCTGCTGGTTGGGAGAATTCCTATTTTCGATAAGAGAAGAGGTGCGTTTCGTTTTAAGGTAGTTATTCATGTTGTAACATGATAATTTTTTTTTTCGAAACGAATAATTAAATAATCAAGATAGATTAAATGATCACCTCGACTCAGTTTTTGATTCAATTAATTCCTAAAAACGTAATTTCTAAATATGAGTTTATGTTGAATAATGATTTCTCGAAAGTTGGACAATGAAAAGAAGGTAAAAAGGGATCGTACTTAGTAACAAAATACTGGTTGCATGAATATTGAAAATATCAAATGAAAAAGTTCCGATCGTGTATGATAAAACGCCGCTTCCGTTAAGGCGCTAAAAGCCCTCATAATTGGGACGACAACAAATCTATATTTTAAAATGTTCCAAATGGATTGCTCGAGATGTTTTGTATTTATTTTTGTTTTTATTTCCTTTTGTTGTGAAGTTTTAGCAAAGTCTTTTTTAAAGATTATTAACCATTCAGTATTTAGATAATTTATGAGCTTGACGACTGGATGTTTATGTTAGAAAAGAAATTACTTTAAGTTGGGTTTTGTTACCTTCATTTTTCGCTTCAAGGTCCTCAGAATTGTTTTCCGTTATGTCAGAGATGTGAGTTCCTGAATCCGAGYCGGCCATGTTCTTGGAAATTTTGGTGTCATTTATTCTGAGTACTCTCCATCAACGTACAGTAACCAAGTCTGTAAGAATACGCAGTTTACCACAAACAAATGATTGCAACATCAACCGGAATTACGTAAAAACAAAACAGATATCCCAAAGTACACACAAGGACTGAACACGTTAGAGACTCCCTCAAAACCGTTTGAACCAATTACACTCGAGAATTAGCCGCAGACCGTACTTTGCGGTTTTCCTCTATCCATAATTTATCTATTGGCTTAGCGCTATGCTAAATATATCAAAGTTGTCCGTGTTGTACATCATGGAAACAAACTTGAAGTTTCCTTAAAGCAATAAAGCGTCATTTCTAAATGAGATCAGCTAAATACTTAGGGACAAAACAACACGCAATCTTTGCTGCTAATGATTAGATGACTGTCGTGGGATTAATTAGCAGGGAGCACAGGTTTTGCTAAAGGAAAATAAGATCATATCGTTAGTTGTTTTTGGGAAAATTACAGAGCAACTCGCCGACAATAAAACTAATGAATAAGCTACGTGTTATGATGGATTACTTATCGCTTGACCGATTAATTGGTGCGGTAAAAATTGAGTTAGTTTTGCAGAGTTTTTAAAAGAAAGGAAATGAAATGACAGGATACGTTTGCGTGGTTAAAATGAAAACTGTCGATATTTATAGATATACACGCCTATCGGAGGGTGAGAGAACAATAATAATAGTTATTATTTAAGATATATTAATATGTCGTATCCATTTTCACCTTTTTTCGTATATTGATGAGAACACGAAGAACATTTTACGTGATTACGTATAGTCTTTCAATGGTTTTACTTTTTCATAAATACGTAAATATTGCGGATTGAATCATATCTGTTCAAAACTCAAGTGACTAGCGGGCACTGCGTAGGCTTATCTCAAAGGATTTTTTCGAATACTGAAGTGGGTAGATAAATTTTAATTAGACTAAGCTTATTTATCGGAATATATATGAGATTTTGAAAAAAAAATTAAAAGAAAAAAAAGAAAAAAAAGTCAACTCGTAAACTTTATTTGCGACGGCATATTCATTTGGCTGACAACGACTATACTCAAGTCATGCAAACCAAATAGAAAGGGTACGCGAATATCTAATACAAAGTGTCCAAGTTGAAATAGTCATGCTTTGATTGATTCAGACGGTGCTTTTACAAGAAGGGTTCCATTAGTAGGTGCATCAAGAATGACGTAATCCTGAGTGCTTCTCGGAAATGAATGTGAAGCATCTAAACGTGAAGCGGACAAATTTTCCTTGAGCTAATCAGAAGTAAGTGGCACAAAGAAAAAACTGAGTTAAAAGACTTTATTTTTAATGTCCAATTTCTGGAGGTCCAAATAGAGAGAGGTTATTTGAAAAAAAAAAACAAACCACGTTTATCAAATTTTCTGAATGCAATAAAACAAAGTCAAACAAAATGGCGGCCGACGTCAAAACCCAATTATTCCGTTAATTATTTTTCATTATTATCAAATTTTGATATCAATATTATTTCTTTTGTGTGTTAATGTTTTTTCCAAGTTATATTGTTAAATTATTATTGTAATATAGCTATTAATTCAAATGTATTTTTTAAGTTTTTTCCTTATATTTAAAGTAACGTAGTTGGAAAACGGGCAATTTTTTGCTTTGATCACCGCTTGTGAGGATTTTTATCAAACAATCTAAATACCGTAAAATAATACGTATTTCAAGTGCCACTAYGGATCTGAATCATCTAGCACGTAGATTGATTCGACCCACACAAAGCAATGTGAGTGTGCGTGTGACGTCATAGCCGCCATGTTGAACGAAGGCTACACATTTTAATTTTCTCCTATATTATATTAATTTTTGTTATGTCCAACTTAGAAGCCGTGTATTTTACCTTTTATATGGTGGGCAGAATGCCTTCAATAGCTTGAATTTCAACAATTTTGTTTGCGTTTTTCAAATCATACAGTAAGAGTAGCCATGGGCGACCAAGTACGGCCCTTTCGGTCCAGAAGGCGCACGTATGACCTCGTAAAGACATTGTTGCTATGGTTACATGGCAAATACAACACCGTACAGCCAATCAAACACTAGTGCAGTTTTTTGGGGGTTTCAAAAAATTATGCAGTAACAGTAGCCATGGGCGACCGAGTACGGCTTTTTCGGGTCAGAAGGCGCACATACGACCTCGTAAAGACATTGTTGCTATGGTTACATAGCAAATAAAACACCGTACAGCCAATCAAAAACTAGGAGCACAGTTTTGGCGTGGCAGCGATGAAGAAATCACAAACACTTTTTTTTCGATTGACGGTTGTAGGCTTGTAGGCAAATCAGGACAGGATAAGGACGAATATACGATTTTAGGATCCTCTAAGATTTGGACATTTTGTCAACTTTAATCAGCGATATAAGTTAACGTTCAGGGTTTTTCGTGAAGACAGATTCCTAAAGGAATACAAACCAGCAACAGATTCCTAAAGGAATATAAACCAACAAAGAATAAGCATATGTAAAAAATATTTAATCACTAAGTTTCTCGACGAAAAAAATATTCGATTTTTGTTTTGTTTTGCGTGTTTGAAATCGATAATACATTATTAATGTATTCGACTTTTTAGCTAATTTATTCGAGTATTTAACCAGCTATTCAAACTTTCCTTTTGTGGTGGCTTATTGGAAGTGATTATTCATGACCACTCGACTGCAAAACGGAGTCAACAAAGTATAAGATAGAAATAGACGCTAGTGAACTTCCAGCCAAGGGATAGATATAAGTTTTACAAAATGTTTTTAAAAGAAATTGGTACGAAAGATTTCTGGATCTGCATGGCAGCTGAATTTCTTGCGACGTTCTTCTTCGTGTTCTTGACGACTGGTTCAGCGATAACCTGGGATCCTAGCCGTCCACCAACCATTGAACACATCTCGCTGTCATTTGGTCTTAGCATCTCTACCTTAGCCATGTCGATACTCCACATTAGTGGGGGTCTCATCAACCCTGCTGTTAGCGTCGCACAAGTCGTTACTCGAAAAATCTCTCCACTCCGTGGCTTATTCTACATAATAGTCCAGGTTGGAGGAGGTAAGGACATTATAATAACTGAAAAATTATTCTGTTTATTTTATTTTTGTAATCTAGTGTTATATCCAAACTGTTACTGCAGTTAGCGATCAACTAAAAACTTCCAAGTTTCCCTGTCGTTCTAATAACTTTGAAACTAGAAATTTTCTGTTGTCAAGCGCAACTTCTTAGGCGTAAATGTGCAATCAGAACTCGTAACTCGAAATTTCATAAGCACACTCTTTTTCTATTTTGTTTACTCTTTACATCGGAGTGGTGTATATTTTGAGTTAATCGTCCATTCTTGAATGCAAAAGAGTCATTCTATACCAGAAAAACAAACAAACAAACAAACGAACACAAAATGATGTATTTTCCACATCAAAACGTAGTTATATTTGATGAGTAGCTGGAACCCTTGACTACGAATCTGAAAGCGGATATATATTATGTTGTATGCAAATTAGGTTAATTCTGATGTTGACCTCCGCTCATCGTCAAGAAATTATTACCGTACGAGTCTATTGTATCGAATGGCGGTACTACGACAATGTCTTTAGACAGACAAAAGATAACAATTCATTAACCTGTCAGTCTTGATAATCTAACTTGTTTAGTAAAGCGCTAATGATACCCTAAAGGTGGTAAAAAGTTCACGTACGTTTAGGATTTTTTTTTACTCATTTCTTTATTGGGAATATCCCAAAGAAGGCACAGTGGCTCACGAGTACACAATCCTCTCCAGTTGCGACCTCTCGGGATGTGAACCCGTAGCCTTCCTCAGTAGTCGGGACGCCCTAGTGGGTCTTGACAATACAGTAAAAATAAGTCTCAATGAGAACCTCTATTTTGACTATGTTCAGGTTGTATATGATCTCCTAACTGAATACTGATTAACGCTATTGTTCTTCCATTGATTTAGTAAATTAGTGCTCGACTTCTGTGTATGTATTATTCCGAAGGACCCTTAGAACAGGAATACACTTTTCACATAAGAATCTGTCTCATTTGTCAGACTGAAGTGGTTCTTGTAAATTCGATGCTAATATAAATAATTGACCAAATAACAGCATGGTATTTTTTAATCCAGTGGTCCAATGCGATAACTTATTGGTACCATCAATCATGGAGCGCCTCCGCCTCCTTCAACCTGGGTTGCAGAGGCTCTCTTCCAGTGCTTCTCGAGATAGTAGGTTTTCTTATATTCTCCTACGCAACGCAGCCTCTATTAGTGTCGTCACGCCACGCTCACTCCCCAAAGTAGCTACTTAGGGGAGTAAGCGTTGCGTGACGAAACTTATAGCGGCTGCGTAGGAGACTAGTTTTTAAAGGAAAACATGATCAACATAGTTGAAATCGGTGTTTATTCATCGTCAATAAATATATTACCGTTGCTATGCTTGAAATATGTACACTGTCGGCTACCGAATCCTGTGAGGGTTGACTATTGTATACTATCATTCTAGGTATAGCAGGATCAGCTATGCTCTATGGCCTTACACCGTCAAGTAAGCGAGGAACTCTAGGAGCTACAGTCCCATCASYAGGTGTCTCTACAGGTCAGGCTGTTGGGATCGAATTCGTGTTAACATTCTTGTTGGTGTTGACGGTGTTTGCCTGTACTGATCCCAGGCGTCAACATTATGGCTATGAGGTCCCTTTGGCTATTGGATTTTGTGTGACTGTCTGTCATYTGGTTGGGGTGAGTAAAGTAGATGAGTAAAGTCCCATCCTTCTTTTTGCAGTCGCTTGAAGTATCATCTGCACTTGCGCGCTGTTGCTATGATTATGCTTGAGACACAAATGTAAGCCAGACTTATGGAAGGCATCATGGCCTAACTGTTTTATCTTTTAGATTCGTTTTACTGGTTGTGGAATCAATCCGGCACGATCCATGGGTCCCGCTGTCATCATGAATATCTGGACTGATCACTGGGTAAGTTGGATACAGCACTAATGCTTACTGATGTTCGCTAATGCAGGAGTTACTCTAGAATTGGAGTATCCATCTACTTTGTTTGGTGTATGAGCCAGTACAACAATAGGCCTCTTTACCTCCGGCGTAATGTTTTGCCCATTTCTGACCACGTGTCATTCCCAAGAGTATCATTACTTTGTTTAACTATTGCACATGAGAAGACACATGAATATGGATACAACTCAAACGAAGAATCTTGTTCTCAAGAGAATGACACGTGGTCTAAAGTGGGAGAACATTACGGTCATGTTAAAGAGGTTTATTGCTAGCCAGGAGCCCACTGCTAGGAATTTTTATTTTCTCACAATCGCGACCTGCCAGTCTTAGGCCCCGTTTACACGAAGCCGGATATTTTTGAAAACGCTGGCTATGCGTTTCCGTTTAAACACTCGAAGCCGGATATGAACGCTGACGTCACTAAACAAGGGAGATCGCAGGCTCAGGAACTATGCGCATGCTCATTTAGCTCCTATGAGCGTTTTCGAGTCGATGGAGCGTTTTCGTGTAAACGGTCAAAAACGATGCGAAAACGATGAGCGTTTACACGAAGCCGTATGTAAACGCACATTTTTTTACCCGGATAAATAAATATCCGGCTTCGTGTAAATGGGGCCTTAGTCTGTCATCTTAAACTGAAATACCACAGTTTTTAGAATGTACGGGTAGCTCGGATACTTTTGAAATAGAAAACAAAAGCAGAAATTATAATGACAAAACAAGCAACTCCCTGATTAGAGACTAAGTCCGCAAACCCTGGAAATTATGATATTTTTTACGGTAGTGAATAACTCTACACCTGGTGGGGTAAAGAGAGGAACAAACCCAGTTAACATGGCTTTGTATATGACGTCATAGCAGCCATCTTGTTGACGTCATAGCCGCCATATTGGTTGAGGTTATCAAAGCATTTTCGTTCCTTTTAGTTCGTCAACCAGCATGGCAGAAGGTTTCTTGTTATTCTTGTTGTTCTTGGAAATGATTTCAATCTAAGAAACAAAATTCAAGTTAAAATCTTCAAACTTTCTCGAGAAATATATAACTGAATATCATTCTTAAGGCCGGTTTAGACGGTACGACTTTCGCCTACAACTATCGTATACAACACGTTCACGTCTGTCGTAGGCGAGTTGTAGGCTTGATTTACACGCTACGACTCGAGTCGTAGGATGGCGCGAGCGTGGTGTATACGAAAGTTGTAGGCGAACATCGTACCGTCAAAGCCGGCCTTTAGAAAGGTTTTGTTTAATGTCAAAACACTCCTACTGAACAAGATAATTTTTTTCTCTTTTTTCCCCCAGATTTACTGGGCTGGACCGATTGGTGGAGGGACCGTTGCTGGAGTACTTTATCAGTTGGTATTCCGTGCCCGAGAAGAACAGGGATCAATTACTACACCTGCTGACATTGTTTTAAGTAACATTACTCCTACAAACCATCTGAATTGAATTTTTTAAAGACGATAGGCCTAGACCATATCCGAATAAGCTTTATTTATCAAAGCGTAGGATGTGAATAGGATAGGTTTCAATTTATTTTAATTTATTGTGTTAGCAAAAGTCAAAACTTTATCTCTGTCATACCAAAAATAGACCCCTTGCATGTGACGTCAAAGCAGCTCGATCGGGGTTACAAAAGAAAAGAATTTCTGATTTTCTTCCGTTCTCGGTAATTAAACTCGTCCTTGAGCCTGAATAGGCTATTGACCCATAGGCCATGAGGGCGAGAGAACTAATTGTTTTAAGTGAAATCCAACTAGTTGGTCAAATRTATATATAGATAAGAGAATATGAATGAAGAGAAGAAACGCCCGCGCCCCATCATGAGCCTAACCCTAACCTCTTTGAGGCTATTTTTAGATTCTTTGATGCTATTTTTAGAAACTTTCATTTTGAAATATAGATGCAAATAATTTTGAATTAAAGTTAAATTTAATGTTTTAGTTTTCAAACCCGGCGCTTTTTTGTCTAGTACGATATAACTTATAGGTCTTATATCTGTCTTATAGCCTAGTAACCTAGTAGTAGCTCATCCAATCAGAACGCAGCATTGATAATAGATCATTGTTGGATTTTTAGTTGGATTTGACTAATACTTATTGTATGATTGACGTGGTTTTCCTTGTCATACGTAGGTTATTATCAATACCATATTTTCCGGCGGCTTTAGATGAAGCCCACTTTCCCCGAGAGTTAAACCTAGAAATTTTGTGCTTTAGCTCTTTAATTTGAAGTCCATTACCATTGCAGTAAACAGGATTTTATTAGCATTCTCTCGTGGGGATTAAGAAACCATAATCGGATTAAATATTGACATCCTGTGGAACTATTTTAGTGTTCGCGAATACCTTTTCGATCTTATACTAATCCCTTTTAAATCGACCACTAGAAGAAATTCCTAGATTTTTGAAATCGACAAATATCCGCCAAGCGTTGACAAATGTATATCGGTTATAAATGAGGAGAAAGATCGATTTCGACTAGTTTTCTAGAGGCCTTGACAGAGGTGGCAAGACTCGCGAAGGACCGGCATTGTGGGAAATGGGATAAATTATTTTATGAACACAATATTATCTAGTTTTGGAGTTGGCTTGAAAATTTATTTATTTTATGATTTTTTCGATTTGTGAATGCCAAATTAATGTACATATTTTTCGTTTTTAAACATTACCGCAGTTAACCGCAGTTTTCATTGACTGTTGGCTTATACATATAATAGTTTTTAGAAAAATGATTAGTGTTATGAGAYTTATGAACTACAGACTTGAATGTTAAATGCTTTGTCGTTTATCTCTTGCGCTATTAGGATTCACTCAAATAGCAAAAAATCTTTAATCTTTCGGGCTGACCATAGTAAAAAAAGAACGCTATTTGCCAGTCAGCGGTAGGAAGTCGTGAGTTAGATTGACGGAAGCCAAAACCCGTGTTTTGGGCTGGCGCCAGGTGGTGGCGCCAAATTTATCGAGGTCGCGTAAGGGACGGACCATTAGGTTATTGATGAGGGTTTGCTGGAATTTTTGTGGCACGATATTTTTTTCTGGCATCATGACTTTGCAGGATATTTTTTAAAATGTGACAACCAAAATGTAATATAAGGAATTTATTGAATATTCAACGGCCAAAATAATATTACCGATCATGAACGTCAATAGACCTAATCGGCCAACGTGTTGCTATAAACATTTCCACCCAATTCAAACCTTYTGGGAGTAACTTTTCATTGTTCGTTATATTTTGGTTTCACAGTTGAATTCATAGAGACAAACGCTTCTATTCCCAGAAGGTTTGAATTGGGTGGYAACGTACATAGCAACACGTTAGCCGATTAGGTCTGTTTTATTAAATTCCATACACGAACATGCAATGGAACTGTTCCATACATGCGTAAGCTCAAAGCTAGTCACTCTTGACAGCTCAAAATGCAATTCAATTTTTACATTTTTCATCACTATTAGACTTTCATTTGTAATTTGTATATAACAATTCRAAATACATATTAAATTATTAATATTGGCTGTGCTATGTTAAATTTCTTTTCCTTGAAAACCAATAGTTAAAATTTATTCTACTAGAGCTCAAAAGACTGTTAGTAACAATTCTATAAGTGTTTTGAATTGATATAGAGGCAGCTGGAGACAAAGTATGCTTGAGGCGATGAAAGGGAAACCTGCAGGCCAAATACAATATTCATTTTTTATTTATTTTATTGCACATTAGCTGCTGGTATTTTATATTGCACAGTTTTTAAATAAGTGCTCTATGATATAACTATAAAATTCAAAATGTATTTATAGCTGTTTTATAGTATAATTTATAATATATAGATTTTCTTTTATTATTCATGCATTTAATATGATTATTTATATATGTATCCATATATGTTGTACATAAAATTAATATTTAGATACATGCATTGATTGTTTTTATCATACTCACCAATATTTCTTTCATCTTCACTGCTGAATCCAATAAAATAATCTAATACTTTACATTCATATTTTGTGTGGACGCCAGAAACAATATATATTCCTGAGAATGACATTTATTTCTGCGCCAGCATAAAATTTGGTCTGCGGATTTATGTATAGTACCCAGTCCCCCTATAAAACTTGAACAAGGTACAAAAAATCTTCACTAGAGTAGTGGTTGGATAATCGTTTCAAAACGAAAGGTGTAAAATTTAATTTTGCAGAATCCATTTGTGTTTCCAAACCATCAAACGGCTTTTCACATCACTGACCTCTGTGTTTGCTCAATATTTGTTTTCGGTTACGAGAGGTTGCACGATATTTTTTTGGAGGTTGAAGTGCTTGCTCGATATTTTTTTAAGATTTTCGCAACCCCCCCCCCCCCCCCCCCCATCAATAATCTAATGGTCCGTTCCTAATTATCAAAGGTGCTGTAACCGTGACTCTAGCCTGCGTCTTATTTACGAAGAAAATTCCGGATGTGACGCAGGCTACCGTGGCCCTTGCCTAATAAAAGAAATATTCAAAAAATTTTGTCAACGTGAGCTCTCAGTACGATGAAATCGGGACCTAAAATCAATCACCTCAAACCCCCGCGAGAAAAAATTTTTGTCTGAAAGCATTTTTTTGGCGAAACATTTAGGATGATGTTAAGCAGTTTGGATCCGCTTTGGTTGTCGTCGCTTCCTTGACCCCGCCAAATTATATACACTGATTAATATTCAGATTCAAACTATTATTCAAAACGTCCAGAAAACTGCATATGATTTGCACGGTATTCTGTAGTTGCTCCGCATTCAGCATTTTAAGAAGTCATGTCACACCGACCAATCAGTGCGCGAGTTATTTCGAGCATATTTAATAGACTCCCATAGTAATTTCCACCTGAATTGTAAAATATTTTGAAGTCCAAGCAAAGAAGTTATCAAAAAAATCACAAGATACCAAAGAGTGGATTGTTCGCTCTTCATGATAAGAGAATCGAAACCATTTATTTCGTCGAGCATGTGCAGTAAAAATAATGGTTTGTTAGATTTATTTCCGGTGAGCGCATGGGCGTGTACGTTTGCGTGTGCACGTCTGACAACACGAACGGCACGTGGACTAAATCGAATTACATAACTTCGCGTTTCTTTCTTACTGCGCATGATCGACGATTTTTTTTTTTCGTCGAGCATGCGCAGTAAGAGATAACAAAAATTATTCAATTTAAGTTCACGCGTCGTACGTTAAGTTTTTAAAACACTTGCGTCTGTGATCCATTAAAGTACAATTATTACTAGTTGAAAAAAAAGGCCATTTCCAGCGGTACGATTGAAGTCCTTTCTCCAAATATGTTGAAAGAAACAATAACCAAAGATTTTTGGATCTGCATGGCAGCTGAATTTCTTGCGACGTTCTTCTTCGTGTTCTTGACGACTGGTTCAGCGATAACCTGGGATCCTAGCCGTCCACCAACCACTGAACACATCTCGCTGTCATTTGGTCTTAGCATCTCTACCTTAGCCATGTCGATACTCCACATTAGTGGGGGTCTCATCAACCCTGCTGTTAGCGCAGCACAGACTGTGACCGGAAAGATCTCTCCAGTCCGAGGTGCTTTCTACATAATCGTCCAAGTCATAGGAGGTAAGAGACGTAAAACGCCGATCAACCCAACCACATATACCAGTACTTGATCCTTTGGTAATTTCATTTTATATCAGGTATACTCTAACTTTATAAGTGCTTTGACCTCCAAATCTACTTTTAAACTGAGTTAGCGCAATGCTAGCTCATT
This sequence comes from Actinia tenebrosa, assembly GCF_009602425.1. Next base: position 4,272 of record NW_022258470.1, on the reverse strand, counting down.
TTGATTTTGCTTATGCATTTATAAATAGCAGGTTATCTATGTCTGTAAGTTTGGAAAACCTTAACCTTAGCACCGATGAGATATTAGGACAAAGTTAGTTAAGAAACAGACTGCATGCTGTTTTCATCTACGTGATCACCAAGTATGCGCAAAATGCCATTAATAACCTCAAGGGGGACATTACAGATTAAGTGACGAAGTCAATTAGTTAATGATAACAATAATAATAATTTTATAATTTCTATAGCGAGATTTTCCATGGTAAAATGATCAAATGCGCTAGTGCTTCGACTGGGCGCATTGTAAGAAGTATGTTTATAAAAAATCGCGCGAAATGAAGAGTTCATTCCTTGGCACTGCTTTAATAAACTGTTACATTGCCAAGTTTGCAAACGTCAGTGCGACCACAAACACATCAAGAAGAAAGAAAAAAAAAGTCATTTGGCGATCAAACTTTTGTTTTGGCTTAAGTGCGACCCGGGCCTTAATAAAAAGTGAAAAAATAGATATTTACAATTATGATAACTCTATTGATATATATATATATGGTATGTAAACGAACTGTACATTGTATAAAAATATGGAATCTGAGAAACTAGATTATAAAACAAACTATCTAAAAAGTAATAAAATAACAATACATGGCTATTGGTAACACTTAATGATAAGCTAATTTGAAATAATGTCTTAAGTTTCGATTTAAAAATATTAAGAGACGGTGCTTATSTAATATCTAATGGTAATGCATTCCAAAGCCTTGGTGCGGCAACAGTAATAGAACAGTCCCCAAGGGTAGCATATGACTTAAAATTAGGTATGTTTAAAAAGTGTTTATCATATGATCTAAGGCTATATTGCGAACTGTTTGCCTGATGTCTGCCTACAAGGGCACTAATGTATGGTGGGGCTAGTCCATTAATGGCTTTATACGCGAAAAGTAATATTTTAAGATCAATACGTAAGTTAACTGGTAACCAGTGAAGCTTCATAGTAATGGTGTAATATGACAGAATTTACACTCTCTAAAAACGAGTCGCGCAGCGGCATTTAGGACTCTTTGTAATTTATCTATTTGACAGTTGGGTTTCAAAAGAAGGCTATTGCAATTAGTTCTTTACATTTCGCTCCATTAGAAGCATCTTAAAAAGTTAACTGACCTTATTAACTTGATTATTGTAATATTATTGATAGAACAATCACCGACAATCTTCACGTAAGCACACCCTGAAATATCAGGAACAGATCAGGAACATTATTTGAAGTGACTGTTTTTACGCTTCAATGGCAGCCCGAGCTTTCTTTTGATGTTCACTTGCGTGATTCCATTACTAGAGTGCAAACAATTAATCCGTGAAACACTTTTTACTAAATAGTACAAAATAGTGCTAATAAAACAATAGAATAATTGGAATTTGCATGAAATTGTGCTATTTAGTATTACTAAAGTTTTACTGTTATATTGTTTGCACTCTAATGTATGAAATACTAGCTTTACATTAGTATGAATGATTAATTCGAGAAGAATTCAAAACATTTTAACGGAAGGCTAATATAACACGTATAGCACGTAATAAGATCGAGAGTGGGCTTTTTGCCAAGATAATATTGCCTGCAGCAAATAAGTCGCGTCTTATCTCATTATCTTAATGTTGAAAGCATTGACTCGAGAGAGTGATCGATACAGACGAACAGTTCGGCCAAGGTTACATACTGATGACAGTAGTTCTGCCGAGTGTAATTCTTTTTTTCTCACGTGTTTTGCTAGGCTCTGCGAACAACAACATCGTTGGATGACGCAGGATGGACAATTGACCCTTTCAAAAGTTGCCTTGGATGCGAGGCTAACGTAAAAAAAAGTGGAAATACAAAAGAAATGCCATAAATTCCATCAAGGAAAAGTGTGATTTCCGTTTGTATTTTCATGTCAGCGTCGCACTCAAGACAATTTTAAGAAGGGTCTGATTCCCCCTAAAGAGACTGCATCAGTTGACAAAGTTAATGTGCAAGTTTTTTGTGTGGAGATGAAGATAGTTAATAAAGCCCTGCAGCACCCCTTGTGGTAATTTATGCTTGCAGCATTGCCGACAAGTCTGAGATAATGTTGTTTAAGCCGTGACGACGTGATCACAGCACATGGCGAATAATTACTGAAACTCGTCACGTGTAGTCAAGCGAGCAGAATATGAGCTATAATGGGAATTTGCAAAAAAAAAATAATAATAATAAATAAAAAATTAGCGATCGAAAACAAATAAAAACACATAATATTTGAAAAGAACACACAGAAATTACAAAAACTGCAAACTTTGAAGTCGGGTTTAGATAGCAAAGCGCGTCAAGTTATAGGCGACCAAAGTTGGCATATTAAATGTGCCTGAATGTAATTAAGGCGAAGTTAAAACCGAGTCAGTGCCTGTTGCTCAGCGGTTTCCCCATATACGCTTGGGGTGGCCCTCCGCTTTCAGAGGCGTGCTTGCAGCGTTTTGCAGTTTGGCAAGTTTACCCCAACTTATCTGACGATGAGTTTTAAACGGAGAATGTACGGGTGGCCAAGCTAGCCTGGCGCTTTGGGTAGGGGAGGAGGAAGGGGAGGAGGAAGGGGAAGAGAAGTCTGTTACCCAAATGATCGCAAGGAGGGGATGCCAAGATTTCGTCCTCGTTTGCTAAGATGTCTGATTTTTCTCCAATTTATAAAATACCTTCCTGCCAAGGATTTTCATTAAATCTTAAAAATTAGCATAGATTATGAAATTTGCTTGTCATTAACATCTGATTAAAAAAAGTGATTAAACTATAGTGACCTTCACAATAAAATGGGATAAACGACAACAAAGACTTAGATCCAATTTATCAAACCAACTTATATGGGGCGCCGATCCAGTCAATATTCTCATCATTTATTTCATGGCTTATTGTATTTTTATTGTGGTCTTTGAATTTGCTTTTATGGTGATTATATTTAATTTTTGGTAGGACTGAATTTGCTTTTGAAGCACCCGAATTTACTTTTATGGTCATTTGTTTAATCTTTGGCAATCGAATTAATATATTCTAATGCAGGATTTTTTWWATTCTGATCTGAATTTATTTATGGTCTTTGGATTTTTAACATGCTAATTATGATGCATTGCGAGTTTCGATTTGACCGAGTGAGAGACTGGTTGTTAAAACAAGATGATTAACTTGGAAAGGCGGTGAATGAGTACAGAGTCGGACGATCCGAAGAGAGAGAGGAACGAATGTGGATTGTTCACCTGCAGCAAGATGTTGTACATCCGCGTTCGAAATATTTTCGAAAGCTTTTAAAGCTTTTGCTGCACGTCGACATGCTAAAGAAAATGGGTTTTCCTTTTGCTCCGCCATCTTGTTTTGACAACCAGTCTCTCACTCGGTCAAATCGAAACTCGCAATGCATCATAATTAGCATGTTAAAAATCCAAAGACCATAAATAAATTCAGATCAGAATAAAAAAAATCCTGCATTAGAATATATTAATTCGATTGCCAAAGATTAAACAAATGACCATAAAAGTTAATTCGGGTGCTTCAAAAGCAAATTCAGTCCCAAAAATGAACTCAATTTTGGCGTACACCTAGGCAGGACTGTTGTTATTACCTAGATGTCACTAGCGTGTTGTAGCATTCCATAGAATGATAAGAAATCTCACTTGCTGTACGTGATTGGTTCAATAAATGACGGACCCTAAATGACGTACACCAAGGCAGGACTGTTGCTAATGGTCGTTTGCATTTACTCCGACGTTACTATCGTGTTATAGCATTCCATAGAAAGAGAAGAGATCTCTATGGAAGTCGTTAATTTCGTGCCCTAAAAGATACCTACCTTAAATCATCGCTTTCGAGGATAATCGTAATCTTTATCTTGGGCGTTGTGTTCAGTCCCATTTTAGACCACCTGCCATTCTCTCGAGAATAAGACTTCTTCGTTACAGTTGTTTCCATATTCATGTGTCTTCTCATGCGCAATCGCTATACAAAGAAATAATACTCTAGGGAATGACACGTGGTGTGAAAAAAAGGCATGGGAAAACATTGCGTCTAAACTATACATGTCTATTTTTTAATTTACTTCAAATTTTTTTCTGACCAGTTTGTCTCTATTAACTGATCATTCTAGGTATAGCAGGATCAGCTATGCTCTATGGCCTTACACCGCCAAGTAAGCGAGGAACTCTAGGAGCTACAGTCCCATCACCAGGTGTCTCTACAATTCAGGCTGTTGGGATCGAATTCGTGTTAACATTCTTGTTG
>NW_022258468.1:6847-25167 GCF_009602425.1 Actinia tenebrosa | reverse complement strand
TTTTGCCCATGAACGTCCTTAAGAAAATGAATGGATAGGATTGGTTAATAGACGGAATGCAATGATGGATGGATGGATTGACAGATGGATGGGATTGATGCGTGGATGGATGAATGGGATGGATTGACAGATGGATGGACAGCTGGGAGGATGCATGGATACATGGATGGATGGATTGACAGATGGATGAACAGCTGGGAGGATGCATGGATACATGGATGGGTGGATGGACAGATGGATGGACAGCTAGGAGGATGCATGGATACATGGATGGGTGGATTGACAGATGGATGGACAGCTGGGAAGATGCATGGATACATGGATGGGTGGATGAACAGATGGATGGACAGCTGGGAGGATGCATGGATACATGGATGGGAGGATGCATGGATACATGGATGGGTGGATGGACAGATGGATGGATGAATGGATGAATGGGATGGACTGACGGATGGATGGCCAGCTGGGTGGATGGACAGATGGACAGATTGAAGCATTCCTCCATTGAAGATTGTCTTAAACAATAAGCATATTACCTTAAAATCTTGAGATAGCAGATATTCATCTGGAAAAAACGAACCAAGGGTTGCATAAAGACCAAGGTACAGTACCCCAGCTGATAGACGTTTGAAACCAGCTGCAATACTAAGGAAAAATATAAAGAAATAAAATTATAATCAAAGTAAGTTACTGTAGAAGAGATAACTAGCTAAAAACTAGCGTGAGCTGCGTCGATGTTTCTAATGAAACAGTAATGATAAAAGGGTAAATTTTAAGTTACTGTAGGTGCATAAATAAGATGTTTCATTCGTTCAAATTGAAACTTTTTCCAAGTCTAAAAAACGCCTTCCTGACCCAACGTATAGTGCAGTCAGATTGGAATCTTTTAATTGTGAATGGGAAATAATATTAATGATATTTTTTCAGGTTACAATAAACATAGCTGTGTGTAAGATCATGGATTGCATGTGCTGTCATACAGTCAATGTCATTAACGTTGTCCACCGAAAAAACACATTTACACATATACACATTTAGACTATAATAAATATCACGTGTTTCCTCGAACGTTCTGTCATAAAACAAATGCTGAAATACCTATTCTCCATCTTTAATCCTCACTAAATGGTCAGGGCATTCTGGATTTTCGATTCACAAGTTGAATTTTACATTTAAGTTCAGGCTGACGCACACGAGGCAAAAAATACATAATGAAACACGTGATATTTCTTTTAGTCTATGTGTAAATGTCTGATATGTCTAATGTGTAAATGTGTAAATGTGTTTTTTCGGTGGACAACGTTAATGCAAAAAATCCCACAATCTTATAGTACAATTTTGAATTTATAAATACTCTTGACGTTTTGAAAGTTTTCAAAATTGGATGAGCCTTTAGGAGGGTGCTTTGAGGGATTTCCGGTTACTCCGTCGTTTTCCTCCCTCCGCAAAAATCAGCTTCTAGATTCTAATTGAATTCCAGTGGAAGAAGAGCCACTGTGGAATCCACTGAAAAGATATAACTAGCTAAAAACTAGTGTGAGCTGCGTCGGTGTTTCTAATGACACAGTAATGATGAAAAGGTAAATTATACACCGTGAAATGATGAAAAAACTTACTGACGTTTCGGACGCTAGTCCTTCGTCGGAGTAAATCGTCGGAATCCACTGTTAATCCCATCATTTATTATCTATCTATTAATTATTTACCAAGAATTATTGTCATCCTCTTTGTCAATCAGTTTTCCCTCTACCAGTTGGATATAGTGTTTAATAGGAAACTGAATGGTGACAAAGATCTGTATTAATATCTAAGACCTAATTTCAGGATTATATAGAGGCTTTGCACCATCATGTGATGGCAGCTATGATAAGAGGCACGACAATAGAGTCGTTCTCCCCTGGGAAACCGAATTCTTTCTCATGCAAATCACATTAGACCAGATTCAATTGTTCCTGCCTCCTGTCATGGCTTCTATCAAGTGATGGTGCAAAGCCTCTATATTTAACAAATAAAGCGGCTTTTTCCATGCTCCGTTCAGTAATGAAGCACACAGGAAGTGAAGTAAACAAGAAAGAGTGTAAGGAGAAGCACAAGCCATAGCCGTTTTATTATATAGCTACTAATTCTTTTTTGGTATTGAATTTATTTACGCAAAAAGAAAGTTGGTTGCAGGATCTCGCACAAACTGATGGCGTCATCACTGTGCTCCGTTCACTAATAATGCACAGTTTTTGACCAATCAGTGAGCACATACTATCCTAACTATATAATAAAATGATGTAATGGTAGTAGTGCCTTCTTTATAATATATAATAATATTAATTATTGATTAATGCCAAAAAAATCAAAGTTTGTAGTGAAATACTTTTCTGTGTCTGTTGCCGTAGTTGTTGGGATTGGATCATTAATTTTCATGATTGTACTTTTTATTGGGAAATTTATCTAATATTTTTACAAGATTTAGTAAAGGTACTTACCAAAGGGCCAACCAAGACTCCACCCATGAAAAAGCTGGTACCAAATACCTGGAAATCAATCAATCGGTTACCTCGAAAGCTTCTGTAAAGGATCCTAGTTTTGCAGAGAGTTCAAGGAAGACTAAAGAACCTAATGAAATAAGACCAAGTTAAGGGGAAGCATGGGTGGCGTAGTGGTGAGAGTGCTCACCTCTCACCAATGCGACCCAGGTTCGAGTCCCTACAAACTCAGTGTTGTATGTGAGTGAGTTGTTTGTTGGTTCTCTCCTGTGCTTCAAGGGTTTTCTGGGTTCTCCGGTTTTCCTCCCTCCGCAAAAACCAACTTCTAAATTCCAATTTGATCTTGGGCTTTCACCTAGCATGGTTCTGAGGGTTCCGTTTGTGATTGTCCCAGTGTGATTACAGAGAAAACTGATAGATTTAAGAGTGAGACTTAACAAACTCTACTCATGCGCATACATGTACGATGCTGAGTTCAGGAATTGAACCTGAGAACAGAAGCAAGAGGCACATAGTAGTGTGCAAAGGAAATAAAAAAATAATGCATGTACAGTATGCTCTATTTACGGTGTATTTTGGATTTTGAGTTGAATCCCCAAATGGATCAGGGCCTTGCCAATACCTCAAGAAGGGAAGGAAGTYTGTTCAGGGCTGTCTTCTTGTAGTCTTCAGACAAGGTTTCCTAGAAAATATAATGCAATTCTATTCACAAAAACAACTGCATGATCTTTGTTATATTAAAACCTATCAGCAATGTAACACACCATCTTACAGACAATCTATCTGGTCCAATAGCAAGATGATTGAATGAATCCATTCATCATCTTCCTGTGAAATGACCAATGTCACCAAAATAACTTACCAACACACCATACTACAGATCTGGTCAACCTAACCAATAGCTTTCCAAATTCCCAATTCCCACTAACAATGGATCAAACAAAAAAGAAAAAAAAGAAAAAAAGAAGGGAAAAAAGTTGGAAAAAGAGGAATTCACTTAAATAAATAAATTTTTGCAAATTTTACCTGGTCCTGTCCTCCATCATAGTAATCCCATGCCAAACCTTAGGATACACAAAATAAATATTACTTAAATTAAAAAGCTGGTCATCTCTTTCACAGACTTTTTTATGTTTGGGAATCCTGTTTGGGAATTCTTCAAATTTATCAAGACTTAGGCCAACAGCATGAACTGCATGATTGGGCTAAACTGCAATAAAGGCTATTGAGAATATGGTGTTAAGGTTCCGTGTTATATTTGTAACTTATAATAGACCTCCTCGGCTCGGACTTAATGTTTTCCCATTTCAGACCATGTGTCATTTCCTAGAATATCATTACTTTGTTTAATGGTTGCTCTCGGTAGCACATGAGAAGATACATGAATATGGATACAACTGGATACAACTCAAACAAAGAATCTTATTTTCAAGGGAATGACATGTGGCTTGAATTGGGAAAACATTACGGCCGAGCCAAGGAGGTCTACAAATGTATAAGTTACCTGAAGGTACTTACTAATGAGTCTCAAGCACAACACACAATGTGGTGTAGTCCAGTTGACATCATAGCCACCAGTAGCATTAACCATATACCCTGTTATCAGGTATGTCTAAGGAAATCAACAACACAAAACGATACTCAACTATTAAAAAAACGTTTTTTAAATTTGGTCAAAAAAAAAAAAAAAAGAAAAAAGAAAGAGCTGCATGTGGGCTAAGCATTTGTTAGGTCACAGCTAACTCACAGATTGAATTGGAATTTAATGCGTTAGGGTGTGTGTAGGGAGGGAAATCCAATATTATACCAATGTAACCAAAAACTAGAAGATGGATGCCTGATGTCACGTTTACAAACATTCCTGGAGTGGGGGTTAATTGTGGGGGTTCCCAGGAATGGCCCACCTTTCCTGAAAACATTGAAATCAATGCTCTCTTATATTTGATTTCCAATGCTGCAGTATTGAGGGGCAAATTCAAGTTATTTAATTGCATTAAGGCTAAGTGTCGATAAGGCAAATCATAACAGAAAATCATTTTGTGGCTAAAAACTTAGGGGTGTTAGTCCCCCCCCAACCCTCCAAACTCTCCTGCCTCCAGAGTCCCTGGTTCCAGTGGTGTCTACTTACAAAGTTGAGTACAAATACAGCGAGCACTGTAGCTGCCTGACTCCCTCCAACCAAAAGGACAAGATAAACCATGGAAATGTTGATAACAGAATGTTTGGCACCCCAGCCTACRAACAACATGAATACTGTATATTGAGTCAACATAACCTTTTATGTAGTAAAGTACTACTCTTAAACCTTCTTTAAAACAAACATCTGATTTTGCTGAAAATGGAATGTACAAAAAAAAGATATGATGTCACTGTGTTGCTATTGTAACTCTGATCGTGATAAATTGTATATCATTAGAAACTTGAATCTATCGTGTCATAACAATAATATGAAATTAGCTTATTGCCAGCATTGCATTTCCCATTCAAACTTTGAAGATWTGCCACAAACAAAACCCAATAGAGCCACCTTAAGAGCAATTGCCTACAGCTTTGCTACATAAAATATTTTATGTACTAAGACTATATAAATCCTGTTGGTGTTCTTACCATAGTTGAAGATAAGAAGAGCCAGGCCACAAATTATGAAATATAAATGCTAAAACAAAAAACAAAGAGAGGTTAGTATAAATTTTTAACAAATATTGTAATAAAGACCAACGTAATGCATAATTAATATGTGCATCCATAACAGAAAAATACATGGGCTCAGCTTGAAGACAGGTGGGCTAGCCATCACTAAATGAATATACCTAATATCTAGGGTACCAAATAATTGAAAGTAATATTTTGATAGTCCATTAGTTTAAATATTATTAGGGAGGAAACAGGAGGAAACTGGACTTCCATGTATAAAACTACTCTCTGAAAGTAGAATATAATATAGCTATAAGAATCTATAAAATATACATCTATACGAGATAAATAAGACATGAATAATGATAATTATCATTTAAAGCCCCATTCAGACGTATCCGGAAATCTTTGTATCCGCAAATTTTATTTTGCGGGTACGAAAATGTTTGCGTCCACATGCAGCATATTCGAATCGTTTATAAATCGTTTTCACTGTCCACACGTTCTTCAGTTGCCCTGTTGCACGCTAGTGCGTAGTCCCTTTGATGGATAGTTTTTCTTATCGAGCATGCGCAAAATCATGTTTACGTCAGCGTATTTGAAAATTTGCGGATACGACCCTCCACACGTATCCGGAGCATATTCAAAAATTTCCATTCTGGAGACTGTTTTTGAAAATTTTTGGATACAGACACAAAAATTTCCGGATACGTGTGGGCCTAATTCTGTAAAAAGAACATGCACAAGTCATTTTAAAGGGTTAAAAAAATCCAATGCCTGTGAAAGCTTATCATTGTGGGTTTTCATTTGAAGTCAAAAAGACGTCATTTGACCCTAAAACTGGGGAGCTCATTGAAAAAAATACTAAATCACATCAATTTTACTAGCAATGTCACTTGAAATAAGCAATTGTCATACATCCCTATTATTTGTCTAGACTTACTTGAATTATTGCATTCTTTCTGTACAGGACCAGTCGGTAGAACACGGACAGTGGGTATGCTATCAAAGAAAAAGAGAGAATAAGAGAAAAATATCAAATGCCCTTGAGGCGGGAATCGAACCCACTTCTTCAGTATTCCAGTCCGATGTGTTAACCACTACACTACAAGGACCAACAACGCTGGCAACACAGCCAGGATATGAAATGTAGGATACTCGTGAGGATCCCAGAGCGATACTTTTTCTCTATAGGTAAGTTGAATACCGTAAAGAAAAAGTTGTTAGATATATTTTATATTCAGAACAAGCAAGGTTTCACTACTGAAAAATCCATACCTATACCCCTGTGGAGTGGGAGTTGGATACAATGTAAAAGTCCCTTTTCTCATATCCAGTAAATGATACCACTGTGATTCATTTGTACAGGCTTACCCTCATTTAAAATCAAATCATTTGCAGAAATCAACAGTAGAGGCTTTGCTCCATCACAGGAGGCAGGAACAATTGAATCTGGTCTAATCTGATTTACATGAGAAAGAATTCAGTTTCCCAGGGGAAAATGACTTTATTTTTGTGCCTCGTGTCATGGCTGCCATCACATGATGGTGCCTCTATAATGTAAAGAATGTGCAAATTCTTCGTTTGCAATGGACGTAATAGCCGCCATGTTGGAAGAATTTGACAAAAGATTTTTCAATGAATTCTTTTGTTATATCTTCCAACATGGCGGACATCCCTTTTGTTATTGTGCTCTCTTGGGATTGATTGATTGCAAACCAAGAATTGAATAATATCTTTAAAAAATCCTAGTCAAATACAATGCATTGTGCGCCAGATAATCATTTTCTCTGCAGGCAAAATGGCAGTTTTGTAGGCGAAGTTTGACAATCCAGTTAATGGCAAAATCTTTTCAAATTAAATTAACTACAAGGTGAGCTAAACATAATATTAATGGTATCATATTGTAATAATCTTGAAGAGTGTTTGGCGTATTGAATGCTTCAAACAGTCCTCAGTCTAAATCAAATATATTCTCGTATAATTTACTCATTTAAAAACTTGATAAGCTTCAATTGGATTGTACATTGTATTGATTGAATTTGAATGTAAAAGTATGCAAAATGAAAATGATTTTCAGTTTCTAACCAAAGGAAAGTAAAATTTTTGGTTAAATTTTATATAATATTGTGATGTATTACGTTTAGGAATGCCCAGATTTTTTAARCAGAGAGGAATAAAACTTGCATTAGACATCACCCAGTATCACCAAACTCACCAACAGGTGACCAAACGTCCCTTACAAATGACAATCAAAACTTGTTTTTTCTCCTCATAACAAGTCAAACTTGACAGATAAATTTAAAAAAAATAGTAGTACCTGCAAGTAAGCCTATGACCAGACGCAGTGAAGGGTCAGAAAGGCCAGTTTTCTGAACCAAAAAACTGATATCTCCAACACCAACCGTCTCGTAATCCGCCATTTTGTTTGAGTATAATAATAACGAACTGCCTCGATTTGATAACGAGAGGCAACCGGAAACGGAAATAACCCTTGTGTGAAACAAAAGAAGTCAAACGTACCAGTCAAATTGTAAATCGCTCAAAGATTTTTCTGTACAAGAAACGACTAAAAATTCATTCAAATGTCTTCAACTAAATATTTGTTGCGTTTCTCTATTTTTTCTTTTGAATTCCTCCTATGAAGTATACGGACTATAAGACACTCATTGGGCTGCCTGTGGTTCCATTTCAAACTTCAAATCGGTATTACGCATTGATTGCGTAATATTGCCTTGGAGAAAGAATGAGAGGGAGGGAGAGAAATAAGGGGAAATAGGGATTAATCGAGATATAGAGAAGAAAGACAGAAAGAAAACTGGGAGATTCGTTAGAATTATTWATATTGGGCTCCCTGTAGTTGAGTCGACAAACACATCCAAACAACGCAAACTGCAACATACTATATGTTTATTTTTCTTTACTCCTGTTTAATTTTATAAATACAATTGAGGACTTAACACATCATTTACTTCCTCTGGAATACACGCTGTATATAGTTATGAAAATATTACATCTCACTCTTAAAAAATACTATTTATTGTGTACTTTAAACAAAAAGTAAAAAGGAAAAAAAAAAAATTAAAATTTGGTTAAGTTCTAAAAAGCTCTCTCCATCCAGTACTTCTAGAAAACTACGACCGAGAAGGCCTGGTCAAGAGAGCCTTGCTCCCAAGGTAGGGATTCCTAAAATACATATTTTCTTTTTCATAAATATTGGATCAGTGTGATAATATTTTAATTTTTGTGAATATGTATAGAGGTTTTGCACCATCACGTGCCGGCGCCCATAATACAGTTTGGGCTACCTGTGGTTAGATGACAGAATTCCTTTGCTCTCGGGAACTGCTCTTTCTTATGTAAAACGATTGTATTGTTCCTCCCATCTAACATGGCTGACGTCACGTGATGGTGCCAAACCTCTATTGAGGCTGAGGTTAAGAAGTGAGTAGGTTTGTCCAGCTCACAAAAGCACTGCTGAACTGCTGACATAGTCAGAATGTCGCCACAGCTCGACTAAGGTAAAAATACATCCATCTTATTAGATAAATTGTCTGTAACATTGAACACAAACAATTGAAGATACAAGAGACTAAGTACTTCAGATAATCAGTGCCTAGTTCACTTTGGCCAGCGGCTTCCTTGAGCCAAGGCGAGGTAGAACCACATATGGATAGATGATCGTTATCCAGGTAGTGATTGCAATGAACGGTGCATAATACGTTAACATTCCAACCTGCATGGAAAAGGAAGATTGCAGGGATCTATAAGTCAAGTTTTTTTTTTGAATACCTGGCTTGTGCTTAGACCGACGGCGATTAAATAAGGACCCTTATTTAAAAAACAGATAAAGGTTTTTTTAAGTTCACCCTCGGTCTTGACTATACGGCCAAGGAAGTCATATTTCGTATTCTTCCCATTAACTTTTATCTTGATTTGTAAATGTTTTCTTGTACGTTGTTTAGCGCAATCCCACTTGCGCAGCCAATAGCCCACTTCCGAGATATGCTTCGTTTGTCACGCACAAAGGTTTCAGTATGAGGGCTACGTGCTAAATGCTCAGTCATTTGTGACAGGCGGTAGGAATAAATTTAATTTAGCACGTAGCCTCATACTGAAACCTTTGTGCGTGACAAGCGAAGCATATCTCGGAAGTGGGCTATTAGAATGCACGATTTATAGGATATACCGGACTGGAAATAAAGAAAATATTATCTTGTGCTCTCTAAGTCCTCTACAGCCAGTTAGTAATAACGAATCCGCATTCTAGAAACCAAAACACTTCGTTTGAAAGGAAAAAAAAAGTTACATGAGAAATTATACATAAACATTTTTTGAGCATGCGCAGTTTGTTTCGACTTTTTCGAGTTGGTCAGTTGGTTGCGCAAGGGGAAATGGAAGATCGATTTTTTTAAATCCATACCTTATGTATTTTGTCCAGATACAATAGAGCTAAAGGAGCTGACCCGTAACCCATCAACATATGGGACCATAAGTACAGCAACGGTTTAACTATGATCTGTACATAAACGGGCATCTCTGAAACCTTCTTCCATTGTAATAGCTCCCAGATTGTTAGGACCTGAAAACAAAAGAAAAATTACCGATGATTTATGAAATTTTATGAAGAATCCTCCCTACCCTACCCTCCCCCATAAACACACGCAGTCCCACGTGCACTTGCACTTTCCCCTTTCATAATTCTGCGCAAAATTTGCGGCATTCACTCTAGCTGTTCTGCTTATTTAGAAAGAAGTTTCACATTGTGACAAAGCTTACATTATTTGAACATCTAATTTAACGCTGTAATAAGGCAAACCCCGATTAAATTCGTTTGTAAGCAAGGAGCACATGGGTTCTTTAGATCACAAATACTCTAGTTTCGAGTTCTTTCGAAATGGTTTCGAGTCCGACCGTGGTATTACTGTATATTGTATTTCACCTACTCTATTAATTTTAACGGTAAAAATAAACTGTTGGTGTCGTGGAATTTCAAGGTGTTTGAAATTGTAATTTCCTTTATGCACTTAGTCAATTGAGACCACCGGGCCCTCCGAACCCCGGGACAGGGCGGGGAATTAAAGCGGTGAGACCGAGGATTTAACGCGCATCTAACAGCTTCAAACAGCAACAACTTTAACTGAGATAGAAAGTGCTAAATCTAACCCTACATGCCGAATGTATACCAGGGATCTGGGGGTGGGGTTTTCAGTTTTGTAGTGTGGAAATGAGACTAACACTGAGTAAATGAGTCTCTAATCAATGAGCACAGCGGTGTTTTGCGAATTCAAAAGAAGTCTGACTCATACAATCAAACCCCAAATGTCCAAAATGGCGCACGGCCGAGTGTGTTACATGAAAACGAGGCATCCAGGGCCAAATGCAAAGAACTAATATGGTGTCAATACAAAGTATGCACTTGTTCTGTCTTTCTTTCCTTCTTACCCTCAGGAATGCGAAAATTTTGCAGCATCAAATTATAAGAAAATACTGTAAATTTGTCAATTTGGCCCTGGATGCCTCGTTTTCAACCGCCCGTGTGCCATTTTGATTTAGGTGTATAACAAGCACTACTTGAAGTATCCTTACCGATCGCTCAAAGACAATGATCATGAACTGGCAGAAAAACAAAAAGAAGTACCCAGGTTGCACTCCATGCCAAACAGCGAGGAAGAACTGGGCAATAGCCAAGGACAAGATTCTGTTGCCAAGAAACTTTGCACGTTTGTAAACATATCTGTAAACACAATCCCGGAATATTTATCAGTCATAAAATGGTAAAACTCATTTTCGTTCCCAGAACCTACTCTTTTTCTTATAATTATTTTTTATTCGAATAAATCAATGAATACTAAATAAATTAACAACCATACAGTCTTACAATAAATTACTTGAATACTTTATGATCAAAAAGAGAGAAAATAATTGAGCTTCGGTATTTTTTTCTACTCATTTAATAGCCGAGTCGTAGGCTCTGGGAAACCCTAACGGACCGGAAGCAAGTATCTTGCGACCAGGTCATCAGGGCGCATGCTCAGCTTCTCAGTCTTTGCTATCATTGATAGGGTGACACGAGTGAAAAACGTCTGCGCATGCTCTGAATCCGTATACACATTAGTCAAAACATATGTAAATTTGGCTTTCAAACATGCGTGATAAATTGGACTTCACAAAAAAAATGCCAAAACTTAGCGTCCATGCTTGAAACTTAAGGCTAATTCTTTCATATTGTGTTTGTTAATACAGTATCTTAGTGTGACAAAAGTATACTCTCGAACTCTTTAGTGTACTTGGAGGAAACAAACATTTATTTTCTCACTCAAACTTCAAAATTCTTAGAAAACGTGCTGAAGTGCACGCATGCGCAAACGTCTTTCTCTAGTGTCGTTTTTTCTCAATCTCGAAATGGCTAATGTAATAGACCTCCTCGGCTTGGACGTAATGTTTTCCCATTTCAGACCACGTGTCATTCCCTAGAGTATTCTTTCTTTGTTTAAGGGTTGCACATGAGAAGACAAATGAATATGGATAACACTCAAACAAAGCATCTCATTCTCAAGGGAATGACACGTGGTCTGAAATGGGAAAACATTACGTCCAAGGCGAAGAGGTCTATTGAAATGCCAACATAATCGCTTGTAATATCGGTCGCCGGGAAAACCTAAGTGGCACTCATACTACAATAGATACAAGGGAATGTTAAGCTATCTCTTACCGCACTATCCATAAGCTGGTTTGTAAATGGAAAGATTGAATAATTTGCTGAAAGAATACAAAATAAGTTTATCAGGAACTATCATCATCACTGTCGTAAGTAGCACTGACGTGTGCTATAATGCAAGTGTTCTATTATTATCATCATAAATAACACCATCATCATCATCAGCATCATCATCATCATAATCCCAAGCAGCAGCAACAGCTTTAATATTGGCACCACCATCACACTATCCTTATTATCACCACCACCACCATCATCGATGTCATCGTTGATCATYATCATCATCATCCTCATCACCATCATCACCACCACCACCAGACCTTCATCATCGTCATCAACACCACCACCACCACCATCATCATGATGCATCATCTTCCTCACCATCACCAATTGCTTACCTGAATAGAATAAGAAGTCTCGTAACTGATAATGCGTATGTTAGACACAGCATCCCACTTTGGCTTCCCCTCCTCTGTTTTACCATTATATCCTAGCCCGGTGATAATACAGCAGCCTTCCTGTGTAAGAAAGTCGAGTCAAACTCGGAAAACCCTTGTGACAAAACAATGTTGGAAACATTTTCGTTGTTTCTTAGTTTCTACTTTGCTGGAGACATAGAAAATTCGATGAGCACAAAGTTGTAACAACGTACAAATATCACTGTTGCGTGACGATATAACTGCGTGACCGTCACGCAACACGATGTACCATACGCAGTCAGTTATTGGCATCCGTTAATCAAAATTTTAAAAGTTTGAGTTAGCATATTTGCTGTGCGCAGAGCGGTAACAACGTACAAAACATCAATACTGCGCGAGAAGAGAAGCGATTTTGTCCTCTGTGAACCCGCACCTTAAGGTGGCTGCCTACTTTTGAACGTTCGATTTGAGCCCACGATGTGCGCGCGCTCAAAAACCGCTGAAAAATCTACAAGATTTTATTGAAGAACTATACGCGTTTTGAGCTTCAACAGGGCAAAACCCTCAAATTTTGCACGGGACTCTATATTTTTTGATAGCTCATTCGAAAAAACTCCTAAAAATCAAGGTTATATCAACATTTTAGGAAAAGTTTACATCAGGAACACGTGAAAACATAGATTTTTGTAGGGATTTTTGTTCGACTTTGAGATTTTTTAAGAGCACCGAAACTACGAAATATGACAAATCAATGTATCTCTCTGTCTTTTTGTCGAAAATATCCATGTATTATTGTAGAAGGATTGACTAGCCTTCGTTCGTGCAATCATATAGTCTGCAAATAACTATTATCTTATGAATCTTAATTTTTTTTCTAATCACTTCAATTTTTACTCCAAAAGCTCGTGCGTAGGCTTCCATTAAATGCTGACTATCTCGAAAACGAGCTCGGGACACCCTATTTTTCTTTCCAGATTTGGAATCAGCATTAAATTTCAATTCGGAAAATCGAAGTTTTAAGAAAAGCTTAAATCAATTTCCAAAAGTAGGCAGTCACCTTAACCTCACTTCACAACACCAACACAGCCCCTGCGGCTAATGTATTTTGGCTTCCGTTTACCAATTTTTTCGAAAATCAGAGTTAGTATCTCGTGAAACTTATAAGCGCTGAGTTGAGCGTGTCAAGTATTATCAGCGCTACAGTCATTCTCGATAGAACGCGGAACATCTTTACGGCAAAACCCGCGTTTTGATAAAGTTCTGATATCTTGCACTGCATTGTGGGGCTGTTTTAGACGGCATATTTTCAAGATGGCGGTTATTTCTCCCCCTAATGAACAGCCCCAAACTGAATGCACTTCAACAACAACTCGACCAAATTTTTTCCTCAAGGTCGGAATGGCGGCTAAAATCTCTTTGTGTTACTCACCGACACCAAGAAAAGACCTAGATACTTCATATACATGACTTCGTAAAACCAAATAAAAAACCAGAACCGATGTAAAAGTGAAATATTCTGCAAAGAATAAAAAATCATATCTTATAAGAATTTTTCGATGCCTTCGGTCAAGAAAAGAAACCAGTCAAATGATCATAACACATACAAAAGTATGACTTAGGGGGAAAATTACCTCAAACCATTCAGAAAGGAAGTGATTTTTATTGAAGGAAAAATTGAAGACAACGAATAATACCAAGTACACAATTCCAAAGAAGAAGCGTTGCAACCCAGCTTGGATGCTAGAAGAAGAAAAAAGTGCAATTTTCATTACCGAAGAATCGATTGTGGCGTAGCGCGCAGCATAGGGCACTCGCCTCTCACCTCCGGGGTCTCAGGCTCGATTCCTGGACCCGCCATCACATTAGAATATAGCATGAATGAATGAAACCTTTATTCAAAAATAAATAAATAAAGCCAGGGTAGTCCCTTCAGAACTAATAAAAAGCTCTGCTATCAATGGGAGCCCTGGTATATAAAATACAAGTACAAATAAATAGAAATACTGATGAATAGAATAGATGAATACAAATAGATATATGCGTTAAATACTAGAAATATGTGTAAATATATATAAGCCACTTCATTTGAGGGTCTCTCTTTTAACATTCCTTTTTACAGTTCTGTTCAGTGACCATGCACGAATAATAGTTCCAAGTTGAGATTGGAGTTGCCGAGCATAGCAAAACTATAGTTTATTATGCGCGCCAACTCCATCTTCGATTTGGAACTACTATTCGTGCATGGTCACTAAACAGAACTGTAAAAAGAAGTATTCGAGGTTAAAAAACAAAACAAAACAAAAAAACTTAGCAAGCTAAATTTAAATGAGATCCATGACCTTGCTGTGCGCGTACTAAAGATCAGCCCAGAGGTTCAGTTTCAACGTTCGATAAAATCGAGGAAAGGTTTTTTCTTTTGATTCAGCAAATATTTTCTGACGAACTACTCCTTTGCTTTGCTTACCTTGAACTCCTATCAATGTCCTTATCTTGAAGTGTTCCATCAACAAGCGATTGATATCTTCTTATTGAGAACTTTAAAAAATGAAAAAATAAGCGAATGAATGAACGAAATAATGGGCGGACGGACGGATGGACGGACAAATTTATTTATTGTTAGGGATATAATAATATACAACGTTACTACCTTTCGGCAATTAATAAGAAATTTTTGTTAGAAATGCTAGTCAGTTCACTGACTCAACAACCTTATAATAACCGCATTTACAGGACTATATGAGGGTGCCAATAAGGTCAGTAGTTAACTGACAATTATCCAAATAAATAGCAGTTACCTGACCAATAACCCAAAATTAGTAGTTAACAGTTAACTGATACATTTTTTATTTTGGTTAATATTATGGCCAGCGCTCGTAAAATTATTACGTTAACTGACATCCGGCCGAAAAATTAGTACTGACAATTGGGTACCCCCATGGCACCCTCCTATATCTTGCTACTACGCAGTTTTGAACATTTTATTCCGGGGAGCCTCAGTATCTTGCTAGAATGTACACTAACCTGTGGTCCAACTAGAACGCCTCCGAAAAAGTAGCAAAATCCAGTCATCTGCAAAATAATGTCCATTAAGATTATAAAAACGGAATAAATAAGTGTATACTCACGTAATGAAACAGACATTTGATTTATTGTCACGTGTCAATAAGAAGACCTTGAATACATATGATGGTGCAGGGGCCGCAGAGGGGGCGGGGCAGGGGGTGCTATAGCCCCCCACTTTTTCCGTTTTCCCATACTAGTGTCATATTTTCCAATCATAGCCCCCCTTTTTTAGGGTGCTCTGTGTGGTGATCAATCTCTCTTATTAATTTTGATGTACCTCAAACAGTGTTGGGGGTGTAGAAATTCTCGTGGCTTTCATGTCTTCTGATATTTTCTAAGGATAAAACAAAAGAAATCTAAGATCTTCTTGCAAATGAAGGCACTGTTCAAGACCAGTTTCGAATTCCAAATTACCRCTGTGTTCCTTGATTACAGACTCATTTACACAGGGTTAGCCTCGTATCAGTGTCTCGTAAATATTCACAAATACCAATGGTAAAATAAAGAATGCACAACTTCAACAATAGAATCACTTTGAAACTCGACGGACCTTGACTGCAACACGTGAATATTCTGCACAAAATCGAGGCTAACCCTGCGTAAATGAGTCTGTAATCAAGAAATACAGCGGTAATTTGGAATTCGAAACTGGTCTATTTGACTTTGGTTATGTCAATAATGGCATCTAGACACACAATCACAATAATAATAATAATAATGATGATGATAATGATGACGATGATGATGATGATGATAAACTTTATTTAGCAATGGAAAATAAACCAATTCAGCTAAAACTAATCTTACATAGGGCCATCAAATAACCATAACCATCATAAATAATAATTAATTATAATTGTTCTTCTTTTTCGCCTGCCTTTATTTTTCAACTACAAAGATTCTCTACAATCTGCTACGTAACTACACAGGGTCCCCAATACCCGTTTTTTTGGTCTAAAGAATAATCATTACAATTATAACTAGATTCTCAATATTATTTTTCAAAAATGATATTTCATGCAAAGATTATATCAGTAATAGAAAATATATGATGCTCACGTTATTATTAAAGTTGTTTCCATCATAATAGTCCCATGCAATACCTGTAAAGATAAAGTAATACTAAGAGAGAGACGTCTTTACCTGTGAATGGACAGTTCCAGTAAAAATATAAACACCCCTACCAAGGGCGGCATTTGGGAAACTTTGAGGGAGACAGGGGGATTTTCAGATCAAGAATTCTGAAGAAGAGGGGGAGCATCTTGGTCTGGAAGTTCCAAAGGGGAGGGGAGGGAGGGGGGGGGGATATGATAAAATGGGAAATCCTATTCAGATTGATTTTTTTCTTCTTCTCAAGTCATTCACCTACCTATCAAGCGTAAACACAGTATACAATGTGGTACAGACCAGTCCAGCATGAACTCATCTAGAGAGCGACAATAATATGCTACATGCAAATAACCCTATTAAATAAATAAWTTTTTCATAATCTGATTGGCAAACGCTGTGATGTTTACTTTGCAGACACACTAATCGGGACCACTTGAATAAAACTGACCAATCAGATAACAGTATTAAATTAATAAATATTTCATAATCTGATTGGCTAATGCTGGTATCAGTTCAATCTCTGTCTGGTTTACTGTTAGGTTTGGTCAGTATATATGCATCCTAAAGCCAAACAAAGGTACCATAATTTAGGGAGTGTTTCTACGACCGATCTTACCAAGGTTACAATAGCATGTGTGGCAGCCCTTTAAAAATCTTCTGGAATTGAATGGGAATGGCCCTCCCTTTTCCAGACCCCCTCCAAACAGTTTGTACAGTAGGTCTGCTACACAGGCTAAGAATGATTAGAGATATTAAGGTTTACCGTTGCTCTTACCAGGTTAAGTATAAAAGAACACACTACAGTGGTCAATGTTGGGCCTCCCTGATGAATGAGACAGTAGGCCAAAATAATATTTGCCAATGAATGTAGACAGTTCCATCCTGTTGAAAGTAAGGGATACTTTTTATTTATTAAGAACTTGAACTTGAATTTATTAACAACTGGAATCCAAAACAAAATTTAGTGGGTATTTGACTTGAGCAGACTGAATATTACAGCTTCTCCCCCCTCACAGGCCCAGTTCAAACCTGATAGGCTGAAATAGCTATAATTAATGACATTCGTACCAATTATTATTTTACCGCATTTGTGATTTTTCTCGCTTTCTGATTGGTCTAGAGCCGGGGGAGATAGGAGGACATACCAATGATTTACGTCAGCAAATCACGCACATGCTTGAAACTGTCTTTATTTAAAATTTTAACCTTGTTTTTGTAGTAAAATTGTTAATTTTCTGTGGTAAGAAAAGCAATTTGCTCCAGTTTTCCATGGTATGTCCTCTTATTTACCACTTTTTTTCATCATCTAGCCATCAAAATATGTTGTGGCCTCCCTTGGCCACAACATTTTGACAGCTAGATTAAGAAAATAAGAGGACATATACCACGGAAAACTGGAGGAAATTGGTTAACCTTCCCATATAATATAAAACAGAGCTTGTACTTTTGTACAGTGCAATTAAATGTTGTTTAAAAATTWAAAAAATAATAAAAAACCTTCTTTTATAACCAGGGACTGCAGTGTACTCTGCCTGCATAAAGAGAGGCGAGGGGCTTTACATAGCTAGTCTATTTTTTGCTACTTTCATGTGTGCTACAAAAAAATGATTCTCCTAAATATAATAACCCCTTTTTATTTAAATTATCTGAAACCTCTTTGACTTCGGAATATATTATGTTTTCCAATTTCAGACAATGTGTCATTCCTATAGTATTATTTCTTTCTTTAACAGCTGACCAGTACACATGAGAATTCATTAAGGACATGAATATGCATGGCTAAAGCTGATCATTATCAAAGAATGATTTATTCTCAAAAGAATGACGTGGTCTGAAAATGGAAAAACTATTAGTTTTTATTCTAATCAAGCAAAATTATACATGCACAGTAGAATT
>NW_022258467.1:21528-34742 GCF_009602425.1 Actinia tenebrosa | reverse complement strand
CATCAGTCAAGAACAGCTATCTCGCAAACCAAAGGACATCAGTCAAGAACAGCTATCTCGCAAACCAAAGGACTTCAGTCAAGAACAGCAATCTCGCAAACCAAAGGACCTTGGTGATGAAGAGCTGCCACGCGAACTAAAGGACCTCAGCCACGAAAAGTTATTTAGCAAACCAAAGGAACTCGGTGACGAAGAGCTGTCCCGCAAACTAAAGGACCTGAGTCACGAAAAGTTATTCAGCAAACCAAAGGACCTCAGTCAAGAACAACTATCTCGCAAACCAAAAGACCTCAGTCACGAAAAGCTGTCCCGCAAACCAAAGGTCCTCAGTCACGAAAAGCTATTCAGTAAACCAAAGGAACTCGGTGACGAACAGCAGTCTCGCAAAGCAAAGGAACTCGGTGACGAAGAGCTGTCTCGTAAACCAAAGGACCTGGGTGATACAAAGCGTTCTCAAAATCCAAAGGATCTCAACAATGAAAAAGTCGAGATGCTACCTACTGTATCTATTGATGGACATGAAGGGAGTAGACCAGAGGCATTGCGAGCTAATACACTCCCAGCTAGTAACAAGATGGAAAAACGCAAGCCACAAGTGTTGCCCAGAAAACTAAAAATGAAAACTAAAAATGGTCTTAAAAGCAACGATGACAGTGGAAAACGTGCACATAACAACGGAAGCACAGGAATAACGCTCCAGAATGTGACAAAAACAGATGCGCGACCGCAAGGAACGCGATATGTTACAAAGCAGGGTCGTGAAGACCATGCCAAACAATGTGCAAAGGAAGATCCAAAATTTGAGCCAAACGTAATGTTAATACAAGGCCTAAACAAATCCACGAGTTATGAGACTATTATGAACTTTGTGGAGTCCAAAACAAAAGAACAGGTACTGGAAATCGTTAAGTTGGAAGACGAAACAACTGCTTTAATAAAACTTGAAAAGTTAAGAGGTAAGAAATTTAAAGCTAAAATTCATGTTGAAGTTGGAATTTTGAGGATGGATAGAACAAGCTTGAGGAAAATGGAACATGGAGGAAGGATGTGATTACCTTTTAAATATTTTGAAAAATGATTATAAATAATGAAAAATGGTTATAGTTATTATACTGTGGTGTAAATTAGTCTTCCATTCTTCCAGGAAGCAAAAATTTAGAAGCTAGGAAATGAAATTTAGAAACTTTTGATTTTCTTTTCCAATGTTATCTTAGATTTCGAAAATGTTAAAGAAAAGATGGAAAGTCGCAGTCTTGAGGGAGGAAAGGTTACCGTACATCGAGTACCTGTCTGTTCCAGTATTCTGGTTCACAATTTAGCGTCTAACACTACACGCGATGCTCTGAAATATTTCTTCTCTAATCCACGAATCGGTGGAGAGGTAACCAGTATTCAATATGAGGAAGGGAACGAAGAAGCTATTGTTACGTTTAAAGATCCTAATGGTGGGTTTGTTTGCAACCAGTTTCTTTCCGAATGATATCCTAATAATATATTCTGATAATAATCTGATGCTGCCAAAAACAGATTGAATCAAGATTACTGAATCATTTATTCATTAGAATTTGTATTCAGTGGCAGTTGCTCCCAGAATTTTTCTAAGAATTGGCCAAAGCTATTTCAATCTGCAATGCACCTTTTTAGAGTCTTTCAATGTTTACATAATTTAAAACTCGAAAACTCTACTTTTAATTTTCCAGTGATGCAGAGCATTTTGATGTCAAGGTCACAGAAATTGAACGATGCAGAACTAATCGTGGAAAGGTTCAACCCATCCATTCAAGAAGCCACAAGGAGGCAGCATTCTCATCCTGAAGTTGCAGTAGCTGTTGACAAAGATGTAATGGAGTTCATATCAGCAACACATTCTCTCGGAGAGCTCAAGGAATTGTTGAAAGTACATGGTTTCACCATGACGTACGCTTCTGGAGATTCAATTGTCTATTTTGCACCAACAAAATGTGCCTTGGGCATTTCGGTCTATAAAATTAGAGGAATAAAAATTGTGACTGATTATATTAAGAAGTTCAAGGCTATCGAGCTGGATGTTGACAAGAATCATTGGGATGCTATAATCGTCGAAATTTCTAAATTGCACAAAGAGATCGGAAAGGAAAAGCTTTTGGTCAAAGAATGTGAATCCTCGAAGGAAAAAGTCACCATCATCTGCCGAGAGCCTGACGCAAAAGAACTGAAAAAGAAGTTTCTGGATAAAATTGTCGAAACACAAAGTCTTGAAGCCAAGAAAGCAAATAAAACAATGACGATGGATATTGAAAAGGAAAAGCTAAGCCTCTTAATTATGACTGGCTATCAGGAAAAAATACATCATGAGTATGTCGACCTAGAGTTTAACATAGATAAAGCAAATGGTAAAGTTATGATCACAGGGCCAAAACAACAGTGCTATGAGGCGAAATTAAAGATCTGCCAAGAATTATCAAACTTTTGCGAAAAGAAAATTTCAATTTCAAAGTCTTTCTTGGAGATAATGAATTTCGAAGAAGCAATTAGAAAAAGAATAGAAAAGGAGTTTCTGAGACAGCAAATTTATGCCGTATTCCACATCTGTGAGGGTAATGCCTTTCTTATTGGGATCAACAAGAAATATGCTGATAAAGCAGCTGTTCTCGGGAAGTCACTTATCGCCGAGGAGAAAATTAAAGCCAATGAAGAAAATATACATATTTTTAAGGCTCAGAAGTGGATTGATTTGTGTAACGAAGCCAAGCAAGCATTCAAAGTCTACTATCGCATAAACGAAAACTTTGATACGTGGATTGTGGGTAACAAGGAAGACGTTTTAAGCGCCCAAAAAACACTCAAAGCATTCATTGATGAAAACTCGAGTGGAACTGAGATATATTGCAGATCAGAAAAAGGGGTCAGACGTTACATATTAAAAGTCCAAAAAGGCAAACTTGTGGAGATGAAAAATGAACATTCATTAACCATCAATGTAGTAGAAAAAGACTATACGTTCGTAATCCGTGGAGCAAAAGCGGGACGTGCTCATGTACGAGAAGCTCTTCAGCGTTGGGCCGATTCTGTTTCAAGAGACAAAAAGAAAGTTCAACAGCCTGGTCTTCACAAATTGAACACTAATGGAAACCTGGACGGAATAATCAGAAAAATAGAGGACCAACACAACTGTGTAATAGAGAAACATGAAAATGTACCTCATACCGAAGGAAGGGAAGGATTAAAAGGCAATGACAAGAGCCTGGATACAATATCATCCAATGAAAGCAGCGATGCTACTTCACAGGCAGTGTATTCTAATGCTAGTGCATCTGCTGGTTATAAAAGTAAGAAATGTGGAAATGTAACCATTTCATGGAAACCAGGAAACATTGTTACAGAGCATGTGAGTTGGCGTATCCAATTTAACTATTTTGAACAGTTTGCTAAAAGACCGCGTTCGATATATTAAAATTCTAGCACGATAACGAGGCTCACCCATGATACTATGTGCAAAATAGCATTAAACTTCAAAAGGAACAGTAGATATTGTGTTGTAGTTTTGATTACCCATAAAGTTGTTCACTAGTAAACTGAACCGCATTCATACCAAAATTTCCAAAATGATGAAAGGTAGGAACGTCGTATGTAGTTAATTAGTTTATTCCTGCCTATAAATGTATGTAGTGATTCACTTGACTGTAACATACTTGAGGTACCGCACAACTCTCGCAATCATGTCTGAGTTTTAAGATATCGAACGCGTAGTATTACGTAACACCAGGGTTTGTCAAGGAAATAGCTTAATTTGACATTGTTTTTCTTTGATAATTTAAAGTCTATATGACACAGAGAAATTGAATGTTAAAAATGTGTAGCTTGTTGGCATAAAGTGTGACGTCATTTTGTTTACAAGTCGAAATGTGTTTGAAAACGAAATATGTTGGAATGTAGAATCTTATTTTCTACTTTTACTTTCACTTTTTCTTTTATAATTTTTTAGGTTTGTATACAAGTAGGTTCAACTATGGGTAAGCTCTATGACATCTTTGTAAAAGCTGGTGGACCCGAGTTTTCAGAAGAACCAATAAAACAAAGCAAGTCAAGTAATAACGTGATCATAGACATGCCTGGCAATCTTCCCTGTAATCAAGTCATCCTTCTTTCATGCTGCGAATGGGATCGTGTGAATGGTGAAGCAGAAAGGGTGAGCTATTTTTTTTTTTACCAATAGATTACTCCAATCTTCTGTCTATATCATACCAATGTGCTCCTCAGGACCAACTATTACAGCTAAATGTCTTTCAGGACATGATTAATGTCCGAGCAGTTTCAAAGTTATTGGCAAAATTACTTTCAAAAGAATCAACTTAAAAGGAAACATATTGATTTTTATTCCTTCTTTAAAGTGGAATATCAGCACACTGCATATCCCTTAAAAACAAGCCGTGAAACCGCAGCTTTGAACAGTTTATTGAAATTTCTTTTTTGAATGCTTTTTGACTTTTCCAATTTCAGAAATTAAGGTCTATTTTGAGAGAATGCCTTCAGCAAGCATCAAAGCTTAATGCCGCATCAATAGCCTTTCCTATCATTGGCACAGGTGAGCTTGGCTTTCCCAAGAGCACGGCCTGCCAAATAATGATTAGTGAAGTGATCAATGTCACTTGTCTATGCGTACCATCTTCTTTGAGCGACATCCGCTTTGTAGTTTTTGACCAAGATGCAGAACTGGTGAAGGCATTCGAGCAAGAGTTTACACGGGCCTTCGATCAGTTCCATAGCCGTGAAACTAGTGGTGGAGGCATTTTTTCTCCATTAAAGAATATTTTACGAAAATTTAAACTATATCGTAGTTCTGGTCAAGTTTCCGTTCAGGTAGTTCAGGGTGACCTCATCAACGAAAAAACTGACGCCATCGTGAACATCAATGCTGCTGACATGAACATGCACAAGGCAGGCGCATTAAGCAAAGCTGTTGCAGCTGCAGCTGGACCCGCTGTGCAGACTGAATGCACCAAATTAGGTCAACAAACCGCAGGTTCTGCTGTGACAACTGGTTCTGGTAAACTTAAGGCCAAACACATTATACATATGATTCCAGGTAATGCTAGTGTGGAACAAATTCAGAAATGCATCGAGAACTGTCTTCAAACTGCAGACAATTCCAATTTTCAGTCTATTTCAATACCAGCGTGTGGAACAGGGGTCCTTAAGATGTCAGCTGCTGATTCGGCACAAGCTACCTTTCAAGCTTTTGCTAACGTGTGTCCAAAATTGAAACATCTTAGGCAAATACGAATTGTGATCTTCCAGTCGGAGTTGCTCTCCGCATTCAATAAAAAGCTGAGCGAGCGTGAATACGAACATCTATTAGCGATAAAAAGTGGGAAACCCGAAAAAGTTGACGAGGCCAAAACTGCGACTATAGAGTTTAGTGTGTATGGTGAGAGTAAGAAGGTTGTTCACGAAGCAATGGCAGCATTAACCAGGGAATTGACGGAGGCATGCAAGACAATGAAAATTGATGACGAGAACATATCCAAGCTATCGGAAGTTCAACGCAAAGTACTGACAGCGAAAGCCAATGATCTTGAAGTGGAAATTAAGTTTGACGACAGCATACCACGTATTGAATTCCGAGGCAATCCAGAAGATATCATGGAGATCTACGAACTTTCCTGCAAAGAAATTCGGGATATACAAAAGAGCCTAGGTAAGGTTTAGCTCGCACTTTATCATGGGAACCCACCGTTCGGTAATTTGTGTAGAATATTAATAGCTTTTTAAGGACGGTGCCTACTTATTGAGAATCAATTATTTTTTTAAATGACTTCGTGAATTATTTTAACTTATCAAAGGGTTATCAAATTCTGGTTAGAAAAGTAGGGGTCACCATGCATTTAAAAGATATAATAAGGCTTAAAAATCGTTAAAAAGCGATGACGTCATGATTTTACTAACACCAGAAAAAAATCTTTTTTAAAAAGATTTTGAGAAATATCTCATTTCAATCGTCCTAAATGACTGACACGTTGTTTCTTTACTAAAATATACCCAACTCTACCATGACTTTAATAGTCGGCTATAATATATATAATGTTTTAGCTTCGTGCTCCCTATTTTCGATCAGTACTGTACATAAAGATTGTGTCCATATTCTTTTCAAAACCAATTATTTTTTATAAATTTCATTTCACGAGGCTAATTTAGCATTTACTCTATCATTTAAACGAAGAAAAAATAGGGGTATCCAGGCGTTTTTAAGAGATACGAATTTTTAAAGAACATTATTTGGGATAAATCTTATGCCGAATGCGTGACAAGCGTGACATACAATCTAAACATGCTGCTTCCTGCCATGCAAGCAAAAAACACAGAGAAAAACTCGATATTTATAAGCTTCATAGTTCCAGGAGGGCTATTGGGTTTGAAGTGAAGTCATTATCGACTTTTTACTTAACAGCAGAAAGGAATTTCTGAAATATTTGGTACGTAATAAGATGATTTTTTAGATTGAGAACTCCAAAGTAAAAGAATTTCATGATGAAAGTTTTTAGCGACCAAAAAAAGATTTTGAAAACTCTAATTACACACCTAGATAATAATAAATGGTAAATTTTCAATTTCACATGTATTTCTTGCTTGTTTTTATTCAAGTTTTATAGGATTAAATATAAAGAAACGGTAAAAAACTTTATTATTGAAAGGATTTGGTTTTTTAGGACTACGAGTCTGCCATTTTTTCAAAACTTGCCCAAAAAAATAAATGATTCTTTGTCAATAATACTTAAACCTTAGCAAATTATCTCTTTAACAAGCCTGGGTTACTTAAGATCGTTTTTTGTTTAACTTTTATTGAAAATAAACGTTTTGTTTCGTGCAATTCGAGTAATAAATTTTGAAATTCCTCGAATGTAGATGCGCAGTACGTGTGCGCGTGGACAATAGTAGGCACCGTCCTGACTACTTTTCAACACTTGATTTGAGCCAACAATGTGCTCGCGCTCAAAAAAGGCTTAATAATCTTCACGATTTTATTGAAGAACCATACGAGTTTTGAACTTCGAGAGGGCAAAACCCTCAAATTTAGCACGGAACTCTGTATATATTTTTTATTTTCCGCAATAAGTTTAAGACAATTCCGTTAATTAGAACAATGTAAAAAAATCGTTCTGTTTTGTGCTCATCAATTTTTACGATAACTTGCACACCGTAGAACCTGAACTAAAAACGTTTTTCTATTTTCTACAATAGTTTATTAAAACAACTTTTATCAGTATTTTACAAATGTAGTGAAAGTTACGTCTTCGGAGAAGAATACTCATGCTATTTTTCTTCCAAAATTGCACAAACGCAAGTCATTCCGGAGTGATTATCTCAAAAACAAGCTCGATCGAGAAACTCCATTTTTCTTTGCATGTTTGAAATCAACTTTAAATCTTAGGTTAAAAAACTTTCAATTTTCAATTTTCTGTTTATTATTTACCAAAGTAGTCAACCACCCTAAATAATTTAAATAATTTTCTAGAAGTCATTCCGAAACAAAACAAAACGAAAAAGAAATAACTTTTTTTTTACTTTATTTTCTTGTCGCCTAAATATGCTTTATTTTATTACATACCTGCTAAAGATCTACTGCCTATCTACATTGCTCTTGTTCGTTCAGTGTTGGAGTAATAAGGATGTTGATGATGATGATATTGATGATGATGATAATGATAATGACGATGAAAATAATAATGATGATAATGATGATTTTCATTTTCAATTTATCCAAAATTTGAAAAAGTCCTGCGCGCGTATACAAGAAGCCCAGAATTACGGCCTACGAATGCCTCAAAGGATTTTGTTTGCTTAATTCAATTCATTTTCTAGACATAATTTCATTACCCACCGAATGGTGTCCGATGCCAAAAGAAGATGGGAAAGAGAAAATAGTGTATCTTGTCCCACTAGTGGATAGCTCGGCCGAGTACCAAAAAGTGCTGAAGCTGTTTCAACAGACAGGGGGAACAGGACGTATCATGAAAATAGAAAGAATACAAAACCCTCACTTGTACCAGCAGTATATGGTCTTTAAACATAACATGGACAGAGATAACGACGGAATCATAAATGAACGGCAATTATTCCATGGGACAGCAAAGGAAAATCTAAATGATATCAATGCAAGAGGATTTAACAGAATTTTCCGTGGTATTAATGGTAAGGAAATATGGCTTAAAAACAATTACAATGGTACAGCTTCGAGTTCTCTTTTCTACAGGGTTAGCCTCGATTTTATGGAATCACCTATGGAATATTTATGCATTCCACTGAGGATCCGTGGAATTTCAAAGCGTTTGTATTTTTGAAGTTGCACATTCTTTAGTTTAACGTTGGTATTTGGGAATATTTGGACACTGAGTCGAGGCTAACCCTGTGCAAATGAGTCTGTGAACAAGGAACACAGCGGTATTTCATTAATTCAAAAAGGGTGAACTAAGGAATCCATTGCACCCCTCTTATGTTAGCCTCGCATCCACGATTCTTTTAAGAAGGGTCCATTCGCACCCCAAGCCCTTCAAGACACTGGTGAAATGCTTTTGCAGTTCCACTGGGCATTAAGTAGTGTATTTAAAATTACTATGTCATAAGTAATGCAGATATTTGTTCTATGTTGTATATAATATGGATTTCATTTCAAGCACGCACACACCTTTTTTCATAAAATTTGATTAAAATCAAAACCAAATTTCTATGCCACAACTACAAACTCCTTTTTTCAGTGCTCAAGAAATTTTATTTTTTATTCCAGGCTCACTGCTATTTTTAATCTCTTTAACAGGAACTAGATTTGGCGAGGGCGTGTACTTTGCAAAAAAAGCATCGTATTCTCACGTTTACGCATCGCCTGACGCAAGCAAACACAGACATTTGTACCTTGCT
Organism: Actinia tenebrosa; assembly: GCF_009602425.1. Next base: position 25,850 of record NW_022258467.1, on the reverse strand, counting down.
CGTGTACTCGTGGGAAGATACACTAAAGGCAACTCGAACATGAAAGTACCTCCTAAAAACCCCCAAACTATTGGCCGTTTTGATTCTACAGCTAATACAATTCGTCCTGATGCAATCATATTTGTAGTGTATCATGACTCTCAGTGCTACCCTGAATACTTGATTACGTACCAATAGTTCAGTTGATAACTTACAACAATGTAGATCTTGTATGCAGTACTCCGTAGGACTGGTCCTGATTGAAGCATGTATTCTGAGTATTTGATTACCGTTCCAATAGTTCAGTTAATAACCTACAAGTATGTAGATCCTGAATGCAGTACTCCGTAGGACTGGTCCTGATTGATGCATTATATTCTGAGAACTTGATTACGTTCCAATAATTAAGCTAATAACATACAAGAATGTAGATCCTGCATAACGCACCCCATAGTACTTGTCCTAATTGTAGCACTTCTATAATGCCCCATTTTAACTTGCACCCTGAAATACTATGTCAATGGCAATTTCAAATTTTCTCGCGGTATACTTTAAAAAATAGCACAAAAGCGATGGAAAGTTAACAAATTATATTGCCATGGTAGCGAGATTGCATAGTTAAGAATCTGATGGCGTTATATATATTTCTCTTTTTACGGAGGCGGCTAAGCGGAAGGGGGAAGCCTGACCACGACATTATCAGACCCACCTGGAAACATTTTCCTTCTCTATAGTAATCCGTGTACTAGCAATTCTAGTTCAAAGTACCCGAAATGTATCACATAGGTTATTCAGTTTGATGTTGTTTTTCTTTTTCCTTTTTTTTWTTTTTTTTTTTTTTTTTTTTTTTTTTTTGCTATGTTAGTTGTCCACTAACGACTACTTACGTAACAAATTCCCTTCCGTCACAAAATGCTTTGTCTGTAGTTTATACACAAAGGGTTTGGGAGGCGTGCAGTCCTATGCTTGGCCCCCCCCAGCTTCGCCGCTCATACTTTATAATTTTAGACTGCGATAGGTAACGACGACGTTTCACTTCACATGTTTATATATAGTAGCTGACATCATAAATATAGTATGAGTGATATCGCAGCAGTCGCGTTTTCCAACATATCAAATTTTATTGTATACTTTTTGAAATGTTTTGTATGAGTAGTTCAACAGTAGAATACCTGATAAAGACTAGCTATTGGTAGTAATACAACAGTCAGACTACGTGACTGTGTTAATACAGTAAGTAAATAATATGGAAACGACTTAACCATCGTGTAAATAGTTTGCATCTATTAGAGATTCCAAGGTTAAGGGAAACAACGGAAGGCGCTGGAATTGCATTGAATTGTGGGGCTGTTTTAGCACAGATAACCCAGGCTATCTACTCTTAATAAGGAAATGTATGCAGTAGTAAATAGAGTTTGCTAAAATGATGTAGATTTCGCTAAGATTTTGGAAATAAAATTTCGATAACCAGAAGTGTACTTACCTTTTCGTATTTAAAGTTTTCGATTTTAAGTTTTTTTTTGTTTTTTGTTTGTTGTTGTTGTTGTTGTTGTAGAAGATTTTAGGAACCCCCTGCACTTCTCTTCCCTATATAATTTAAAGGTGGAAACTTCGGCCGATGCCAACTTCCACTTCAGCTCGATTCCTTTCAACCAAAAAAGCGGTCTTTCCTAGAATTAAACCCAGCAAGCAAAAGAAGGATGTCCAAAGAGTCCTCGAAGGTAAGTCAATGCTAAATATCTTTTTTCAGTTTGAAATCGGTCGTTAACTTCTGAAAATAAGTCGCCATTAATACGACTTGCCAAAAAGTAGGGCGGATATGACGTCGTTACTTCACAGACCAACTTGAGCTCGAAGCTGATTGGACGAATTCCAACATGCATGAAGGCATTCAAATTTTGACTGTGGTGAAGTACCTCTAAAAAATAAAAAAAGCACCGATTGCGCGTTTAAAAGTTTAAAATATTGGGCCAAATATCGTAGAAATGAGATCGCTACACTTGAATACTAATAAAATCTCGGAAAGAAATAAAAAAGCCTTAATAGTAGAGTGCATAAATTAAGCAAACTATGACCTATTGTATTTTCATATCGTATCTTATAAGTCTCTTTATCATTGACCGCCATGATCTTAATATTATCGCAAGCATATCAAATGTTTAATATTATATTTTTATAAAACTGATCACATATATATTATAACCATGACAACGTACGACCGCTACAGAGGTTCCTGAAAGGGGGAGGGGGTCCTTATCCTATTTCCCAGCCCCCATTTTTGACCAAATCGCATGAGTGCCAGCCTATGGTTTGCGCAAATCTCAATCCCATTCCTATTTATCATTGTTCTTTTGTTTTTGCATAAAATCCCATTTTCCAATCCCAACAAAGCCCCGAAAAGGCGAATACCAGCTTCATTTTACCCATTCAGGAGCCTCCCTTAAGGTCTTTTAATCATCGAAGAACTCTAGTTTTCCAGGGAATTTTTCCCCCAAAACTTCGTATAATCTAAGTTTATTAGGTTACCTTTCATATAAAAGTTAAAAAAAGGATTCTAAAATAGAGTCTGGTTTCTTCAAAGTACTGAATTATCTCCTTTTTGTTAATCAATTTAGCTTTCTATAATGGAAAATTTGTATGACGAGTTATTAATCATAAGCAATAACGCGCAACACGCCTTTCTTGACGTCACCTAAATAACATTTCTTCAAGTTGCATTATTGCGCACGTTCGCGCAACGCTCGCCACACACAAAACCGGCTCTATCGAGCCACCTTATCTTTAGACTTTAGTTTATTCAAACGTAGAAAGATAATAAATCACATATTACAAAGTGAAGTACCCAATTTATAGAAATTAAATATGGGAAGATACTGTTTCCCAGAAACCTTTTCAGTCTTAGCTTGTATGGATTCTATGTTCCATGTGTCTTGAACCCGACAAAGATTTGTCAAATAAGTGTGTGTATATATAGCTCAAGGATCAGGAGCAACCATGTTTCGACAGAGAAAACAAGATCTTTTTAGCTCATCCCGAAATTTTTCATTTCTAAATGAGAAAATAATTGGATTAAGACATGAATTGATTCCAAGACAAGTTATGACAAACGTCTTCCAAAATATAAATTGAGCTACGTGAGAAAAACGTTTAATACCTTGAAATATAAATATTAAAATCAAGGGACAAATAAAGAAAAGAACATTAGTGAACATGATGAGTGCAATTCTGCGTGCCAATCGGTTTTCTCTTTGTAACTGTACGGTCTTCTGGTTAGTCTTTTGGAAATCCACATACATGTGACCATATAAGGCCATTGCAATCATGTATAAGAAGACTCCAATACCTCCTACGTAATATAGCACTTGCTCATTGTTACTGTTAACAATAGGTAAACACATGCTGTCTGTTTCAACAGAGAACTGTGGTGAAGTCATGAAACCTACTGTCAAAGACAAAGACAAACTCCAGACTATTGCCATGGCAACGTAGGACATTCTCATGGTGATCCTGATGTGTGGTCTCATGCAGTATACGACAGCTAAATACCTTTCTAATGTCGTTAAAAATGACATTCCTGAACTTGAAAGTTGACCAGTTAGAAAGAAGAGACCAACAATCCTGCAGTAGTACGGTAGGTACATACTGTAATAGTTCTCAGCCGACATGCTTTGTCTTGTAGATGTAATGATGATCATGTAGAATGAGATCAACAGGTCTCCTACAGCAATGTTAGCCACAAGAAAATGTGCTACAGACTCTCGTAGAACTCTGCTTCTTAAAGTCGTGATAATAACGATCACGTTGAAAACCATTGCACAAACCCCTTCTACCAAAGTAATGATGTGAATGCTTTGGATAGTGTTCCAGCAATAGGGTTTAATCCAGGAGTAGTCAAAGTAAAACCAACGCGGTATGGTTGCATTTTCTATGTGGTCATAGTTGTTGGACAAACACCTGGACTGTGATACTTCACAATGAACATTGAAACCTATATCATCGATGACTATCCAATAGGTTGGGTTCTTGAGAACTAGTTTCTTGTACCTGCACATGTCAGGCACGACTGGTAACATTTTCAGGTCTACGTTTTTCTGGATGATTCTTGCTGACCTTTTTATAAACGGTTGATTTTCGGTGCTGTTTGTTTTATTTTTATGAATCAGGTGACAATGGAGAGTTAGGCATACTGAATTATCGTTTTTATAGAGGTGCTCAAAAAAGTAAATAATCTKCAGATTTGGTAGTGACAGGATTTGTTGGTCTGGTTTCCAATAAATATTTTGTGCGATATTCAGTATGATGATATTTGGTAGATCTTGTTCAATCAACGTTGTGTCCCACTG
>NW_022258467.1:10650-21096 GCF_009602425.1 Actinia tenebrosa | reverse complement strand
AACCAGCCAACCAGCCAACCAGCCAACCAGCCAACCAGCCAACCAGAATATCATAAAATGGTCAAATAACAAAAATATTATCATTCCATAAATTTCTCTTGATTTATAAACTCGATTTGAGTGTGGAAGTGTATCTATTGCACTTACAATTCTCTTAGGTTGTTTAGTCCCTTGAAAGCCTCTTCACTGATAGTGTGTATTTTATTACTTGATAAGGACCTGAAAAGAGAAAAATTGTACTTACACGGTGACTCTGAAAATCTCGCAAAACGTAAAGAAAGCACCTTAGTGTGAAAATAACCGAAGTAAAAGCAGATATCGAATACAAAAACAAGACTGGAATTGACTACAAAAGAATGTAGGTGGTAAAGTCATTCGAGTGGGTTGGTGGATGGATGGAAGGATCGGAAGGTTGTGTCATGGATTGAGGGATGGATGCAAAGGGTATGTCATGGGTACGTGGATAGATGGATTTCAAACCATCAGAATATTGTAAAATATTTACAATGGATGCTATGGGTTATTGATGGATGAATCTATGTATGGATTAATTTAGTCTGGGAGATTGATGGGTTAATATAGAGATGAAGGATAAATGGATGAGTTGAAGTACAAATGGTAAATTGAATAGAATATGCTGAACTTTAAACAAACGGTAGGCGGATAGTTGGTGGTAGCTGGACAGATGGAAGCGTTTGTATAATGAATTGATGGATGAACTAATGGATGAATGCATGCAAGGATCAATTATTGGACGGATAGATGAATGGATGACGGATGCAATTTTTGGATGCGATTGATGTCATAGTTGGATGCATAGATGGTTTGGTATGATGAAAGAATGGACGGATAGATATAGATAGATGAATTCATTGATAACTGAATTGATAAAAACATGAAATGGAAACGTTCGACTTTAACTCAGAACAAAAAATGGAAATAATTACTTACAAATAAACCAGCTGAGAATAATTGTAGARGGATCTCGCAGGAATTACTTGAATGCTGTTTCCAGATAGATTTCTGAAAAATGTTCAAAATTTGGTAAATCTTTTTAAAAAATCCATGTTTTTTAAAAGAAGCAGCTATTCAAAACATCAAGGAAACTTACAATCGAGTTATGTCACCGGGAATATCAATTATAATACGCAGATCAGTCACTCGATTGAAATGACATCTTACTATGACGTCAACGAAAACTTCGCTTGTACATTTACAGGCCATGGAATCACGTGCTTCACAGGTTGTCCAATCAGAAGTGTTGGTCGTTTTTGCTTCGATAAATAACGAGAGAATTAACAGAACTAGTTTAACCACCATCCGCAATTCCTTGAGCTGTCAAGGGAAAAAGCTAAGTCATAAGCTATACTAAAAAGAACGGGGATTTTCGGCTTAGTGAATAATAATGAGAATAGTGACAACTTTAGAGTGATTGCCTTCGAGAGGAAAATCATTAATAATTCTAGAAGAAACTCAGTTCTTGATTTGGCTTTCACCATCATTGAAAATTTATTATCGAAACCTAACCAAATCTATAAAATGTCAGTGCAAAGTGAAATTATGTGCTCAAACGTTGAACAAGTAGTCTACAACGTTTGCTTCCATGTTGTATATCTGATACAACACGGCCCTCATGTTGTAGAGTAAACACCATATATCCGTGTAACAAAACCAAAGATGTATACAGTCAATTAAAAAAAAAAAAAAGTTGTCGTCGACCGGCTCAAGCCTACGCGACTGGACCGAAAGGAATATGGTTAAAAAACACGGAAGCGGTAAAAATAAAACAAATTCGTTCTGAATTAATTGTTCCCGCTAGTAATAAGATATTAATGGCGAGAAACAATCCATAAAATGCATGTCATTGGGGTTAGGGAAAGAAAAACAAAGTAGATATGATTCAGTTCACAATTTAGAAAATATGAAGGCATTAAAAAACGTCTCCTTCAACCTTTCCCGCTCGCCTACGAAGGTTCGTGCTGTAAACCAGGCATAACTAGTCAGATAAAATTATGGAGTCAACTGGGCTTCAATGATTGCTACCCAGAGTTCCTTTTTGGTCCAGTCGCGTAGGCTTGAGTTGGTCGACGACAAAACTTTTTGAATTGACTGTAGTCTATGTACATGAGCACGAATCTCTACACCAATCATGATAGAAAGTCTAGTACTTATACGTTTTTTCGGCTTCTCTAAAAATTTTAAAAATTTTTCTTTGGTTCATTTTTCATTTCATTAATCGGTTTGCAAGAGAGCTTTGATAGACAATTCTTATTGATTTGAGAAGAATGGTTCTGCATTCTCGTTCCTAGAGCCTCCTCATACCGTGAAAATCGTAGGCTCTGGGCAACCCGGAAAACGCTTATAAATATTCGAATTTTGAATCAAGTCTTATTTGTATTTGCCGAACATAAACTTAGAAAAAGACGTAAAAAAGCCGTTAGAAAGGCTGAACCCGTATTTCATAGTCAGCAATTCTGAAATAGAGTAGTTGTAAACGCTTTGAGACCTGGTCGCAAGATTCTGGCTTCCGTTCAGGGTTCCCAGAGCCTACGATTTGACTAATGAGTACAGTCTGGGAACTAGAATGAGTTGTTATTTTGTTATCTGACAGTGGTATCTTTATAATGATGGTTAGAAGTAGCTGATGATCATGAGAACCTTTGATAAATCACTGGTCCAGGCGGATCTGAGTTAGCAAATATTATTTTAATAGTTGAACTAAAAGTGACCACACTCGACTATTTCTATTTGATCCAGGCTTTTGTTCATAATTTTGTTCACCATTCCTTGCAAAGTTGCCATGTTGTAATTAAATGCGTATCCTCGATTTGCTTTTTTTTCGCTTCAAACCCAATTTAACTATCAGATTCTTTTAATTAAACTTGGACAAAGTGGCTCCTGGACCAACTGTTAATTTTCATGAATGAGCGCATATCAGATGGCTGGAGAAGAAAGAGAAAATCGCCTCCCAAGTTCTTTTTAATAGCCTGAGAATCAAGGGAAAGAGAAAGGTACTAAGGTTACAAATCAGATCCACCTAGGTATTGTCTAAACAACTAATTTTTAGGATGGATGTTGGATAATGATTCTTTTGACTTGAAAATAATTATTTCTTAGCGGTTCAAATGAATTATTGCTGAGCTTAGCAGAAAACAGCTACCATAGTGTATCTTCAACTAATCGAGGAAAATAAACTTAACTCTCATAAAAATGATCAGTATAATGGAAAAAGAAACTCTACTCTTCCCAAACTTCTTCCACCGAAAAGGCCTGATAATATATATTTATTTTCACTCGATTATCAAAAGTGGTCACCTCACAACTTTAATTTTTGGCCTCAGATTTGAATCCTCAACTGGGCTTCGAATGTGAAGATAGGTGTCTTCTTTGATTTGAGGATTTCCCTCTTAGTTATCTGCTTTTCATCCCTCTACAAAACTCACAATTACAATTCGAGCTGTGAGTTAGCAATGCCCTGACTTTGATCAACCCAGAGGTTGTTTCAGGCTTTTATCCGTTAGCCCGTGACCTGACTTAGATCAGCACAGAGTTTGTTTTTATCAGCCAGGCTTTTATCCGTTCTCTAACTTTTGGAGAGACAAGCTATGACGAAAATTACATTTATGGCATATGAAAAATTAAGGAGGGTTGATTTTCCCTCCGTGGAGTTACCCAGACGTTGTTTCATTGCCGGTTCAATCTGTGAGTAAGCCATGCCCTGACTTTGATCAGCCCAGATGTTATTTCAGGTTTCGATCTATGAGTTAGCGGTGTTCTTCAACCTAGAAGTTGTTTCAGGGTTTGATTTGTGAGTTAGCCGTGCTCTGACTTAGATGAGCCATAAAGTTACCTTGAGCATGATAGCCACCAAATGAAGTTTTTAAGTAGTATAATTTCTCGGCTTTTTCAGTCTTTCGTCATTAAATGTTGCAGAATCTATATCGAAAACAGCATACAGGCAAGCATTAGATAATAATTTGCAAGATGGGATCCTATTGGTGGGCGCACAACCCGAACCCCGCACCTAAACCTAACCAATCACAGGGGACATTGCAAATTCGTGAAGCCTAACCCACAACTTGCAGCACTTGTCAAGTGAGTTGATGTATACAAGTGCACCTGGATTAACTAGGAATTCATTGAAGTTTGAAACCTTTTTTTTGATACTGAATTGCATTATGGTTTACCAAAAAATTTACTTACTAATTACTTATTGCTTCTTAAGTATTACGTGAATTAATTGCATTGAAAGACTAAGCGAATAAAAATTTCTCCAATAATTTCGACAGTGTAACATATCGTCTAAGGTCAACTGTACAACTGGTTTTAGGGCTATTTAGACTTAAGCTTGGGCTTGACTAACGTCCTATCTTTTTGGCTGTTAATCTCAATGAATATTGACAGAGTATAGTCCTTGCTTACCTAGGAAGATTTGAAACTAGAACAAAATGTAAATTACCCAGTTGAGGCATTGGATATTTTAATGTCACAAATCAGAAGCCTGTAGCAAGAAAAGAAAGCCAAGCCCTTAAGCAATATTTATAAGATGACAATGTAGACCTAACGGGGTTTCAAAGTACGAATAATTAGTTCCCGTCGGAGGAGTCGTACAGTATTAGACTAAACTAATTGCCTTTTTCATAAACGAGTGGGATATTGGGTCCAAGTATTGCTACTATGGACTTGTGAGTTTTTTTCCAAATCAAATAGAAGGATGGTTAGCGGGCTTCAACCAAAAAATAAAGATTTTTTACTGAATGAAGAGGATATTCCACGAGCAAAGTTACTGGAACCTGTTTAAGGAATGTACTTCTTCTTTCTAACGTCGTTGTCTTCTTTGTAAGAAAACAAAAACAACTGGAAAACTCACTAAATTAGTACATTAAAGATACGATCTGAAACCAACAAAACAGATAAGCTGTCTTCAACGACCGCGCGCTCTTTCCGTTGGTTGTTGTGAACACTAAAAAAGAGAAGTATTTATCGTTTTTGTTGCTGTTTTTGTCATCAACTTTTGATGCGTCTCTCCTCTTATTGACAAAACATAACTCGTCCCAGATCAAAATACCCAAAACAATCACTTTACTCACGATTAGAACATTGCTTTAACTTCTCAATTTCTAAATATCGACGTTTTATTTTATATAGCACATGGTGTAAATATTTTTTGAAAGTTCTTTATATTTGATGACGTGCCAAAGTAACTTGGCAATAAAAACATTTTCGCCAACATAAATTTATTGGAAAATAATAAAATTTCACAGATTTAAAGCCAAGACAAGGTTAAAAAAAGTTTTTCAACAATCAAGTCCATACACATTTTTGCAAAGGCATGCGAGGCACTCGAAGTTGGATGATATTTTGGCTCTCTCAGAGGGTCAATTATGCACAAATTGGTTTTCCTCGTTTTTCTCGGAAATAAAGCAATATTTTGGTAAATGAAGTATACCACGGTTCATATCGCATCAAGGTCTTCCTAATACTAAAATATGAGCAAATTCGATTTTTTTGACTGTTGCCGGCGTATGTTCGATTTTTGCTGACATTCTCTCTTAATAGGCTCTGGCCATACCATCTTCAGCCTCCCATGAGTACCATGGCATTGGTCATGCCATTGTGCATCGCAATTACAATTGCACTCAAAACTAGGTCATGACCGCCTTATAGTTGCATTATAGTTTTAGAAGTCCAGAATCGCCTTAGTCCTTGAGCTTGTATAAACGTTTTCATCATTTTTCGTCCTCCATTAAATATGCCATGACTATCCGCGCCAACAACAACTTTCAAGATTTCCCGTGAACAATTTTGGTCTTAGGCCTTGCGCGGTTTGCTTCCTTGACTCCAAACCTCAAAACGGGGTTCGCTTGGTTTAAAAAGTGCGTCTTCAATAGAAACTGGTGGCTATGGCTACTCAATATGGCGGACGAAGAATGATAAAAACGATTGTAAATTTGACGCAATTCTCGAGCGATTCTGGACTTCTCATCGCAAAACCTGCCTCCACAGTGTCAGTGACTGAACAAATACTTCAAAAATTTCATATTACATTCAAAGCCGAAAGAAACAAATGCAGGATTCATTTAAGGCAGTGAATGTACATCAAATTTCCGGTGCTACATTTTTCAGAAGGGCATTTACGAAGATACACTATGGCGTTTCTTAAAGGCATTGTGGTAGTTCCATACAAAACACAGTATTGACACAGTATTCACTCAAAGAAAATCGCTGGATCGACCAAGAGCTTAGAGACAATACTAAAGTACACTAAACTATCGTTGTATTACTCTTATTTTCCGGTGCTACATTTTTACGTATTTCTACGTTATTGCGATCGAGAGTGGAAAGTACGAATTCTCCCTTATCCTTTGTAATTCCTTGAGGTTAATTAGCATGAAATGTGACAGCCGTTTCGTGATATAGTATGCAAATGAGCAAAATCATCGGAAGTGACCCGGAATTGTACGCGATGGAGTTAACTGTTAATATCATGGCACTGGTCATACAATTGTCAGCCACCTTTGTGTACCATGACAGTGGGCATACCATTAGTCTAGAGTACTTTGATACTAATTCAAAATGGCCATTTCCAGTGCTGTTTCAGTGTGTTTGAAAGTATTCTGGGGGTGTTCAAAGTTCATCACGTGGTCTGATTCTAAGCATGTAGTTGATTGGTTATACTTCGTGCATAATCAAAGAGTTTTTAACTTTACAGTGAAACCAATCGCTGCGCTCGTGATTCCTCTTCCACTTTCATTTTATTTCAAGACGTCATCTATGATCAACAAGAGCAATGAAAATCTATGAGCGATTTCAAAGATAAAGTTCTTGACACACTGTTATGTGCTGCCTTTTCGGATGATTAATCTGTTTGAATGTTTCTGCGACTACAATTTAGATTTATTATCAGCCTCGCACTAGAAAAGAAAAGAAAAGTTATATTTTGTTTTGTAGCTCTGAATGTCATCATCCGATCCATTGATGGTTATTCTTATAGATCAAAGGCAGCTGTTTTTGAAGGCAGTGGTGCCTCATTTTGAAGGCAGCTTTACTATCCAGAAATCAAGGAAGCAAGAAAGCAATAAAGCAAGGAGCAAGGCGCAATGAACAATGGATTTTCTTTAAAAAAAAGTAAAAAGTAGACAAGCTTTTATTTAAGGGTTGCATTAATTCTCGTAGGTATAACTGCCCCGATCACAGGGTACGATATCCATACGTCAATACTCCATTTTACAGTTCCGTTCATAGCAAAACTATACTTTTTATCATGCGCAGCAACTCCAACTTCGGCTTGGAAATATTATTCATGGTCACTGAACTAAACTGTAAAATGATGTGTTGAATTTTGGTAAGAACATATTTCGCCTTCATACTATTCTTTGAAGATTGATAGCTCCGCCATTAAATGTTCTAATGCAACCGCAGATGGTTTCTTTCTTTTCTTTTTCCTTTTTAATATTTTCTAAAATCTTTACAGCGAATATTGTTTACTGTTCGAACACTTCAACGTTTTTTTAACTTTTCTCGAATGATCCAATCAGAAGCCAGATTCTTACCGAGGTTCCAATATTTTTTCGTGCAATTTCAGAGTCTCTTGTGTTGTTGTTGCCCTTAAAAAAGTTCGAAAAATTTACTACTTTTACTACGATAAACATTTACAAACTTGATGTGTCATATTCAGCTTTATTTCGTAAAATTCATGAATAATTAAAGAGGGTCTATGCCAATCCAATTTCAGAAATCGGGTCACATGAATGACATGTAAACTCGATATAAACCTTACAATGAAAATGCTAATTAGATACAACCATTAGTGGATGTATACTGTCCTAATACAGCATTAACAGTAGATTCTACATGCGTACGTTAGGTTGGCGGTTCTACCTTTCCTTCACACTTTTCTTGAAGGCTTACAATACATTATTGACTGGGTTTTTTTTTCGATTTAGAAATTGCCACAATTCAAGACGAGCAGCTGAGAAGTAAAAAATAGAAAAATCTCAATAAAAACCTCGAATGGTGGCCATCATGTTCAAGGTAAATGTTATTACGCGCTCTGTTTAACACTGACGTTCCACAGAAAAGTTAAGAAAATATAGGGAATATATAATAATTAAAGAATTTCGTCCTGCAATTTTAAAATACATTTATTGTTGCGACAAGTTTACAGTAAGAGGGCAGGGCGATTGAAGTAACGACAACAAACGGATTAAAATCGGCTTTATGCTGATCGATCCCAGAAACAACCTCTAGGCTGTTAGAAGTCAGGGAAAAGCTAATTAAAGAGCTAACCCTGAAACAACTTTTTTTATACAACGTTTATTTATAAATTCAAATCGATTTACAATCTATATCACACGAGAGTGCATACAACAAAACCCAAAACATTATAATTAAGAAAAGAAAATTTGAGAATTCTTTGTGATATACGGATTTATTCTTTACTTTGATATATCTGTCGTTCCAGAGGCACTGCTCAAGGATGAGTAAGTTTCGTTTTCCATTTCTATCGTTTTTAAGGACATCTTTGTTTTGAAGTGAAGAAGGAATTCTGCTTATATCAAAATTTTGCCTTATGACTGAAATTCCACCATTACCTTTTATATAAAACCGGGGGAATATTTTCCATGTCCCTTCCTCTCGATTTAATAAATTAATAGCAAATTTTATGCGACTTGCTTTAATGCAAGATTGTAAGTCAGGTAACTTTAAACCGCCTTCGTTATACTCAGCAACTAATATTTTATTTTTGGTTTTCTTCCGTTCTAAATAAAATCAACGATAGAATGTTCTACTTTCGAAACAAAATCTTTTGGAACTTCTAGCTTTAAACATAGGTAATAAAGTTTGGAAACTGCAAGGGACCGCATCAACTTGTATTTTTCCATACAATGTTAAAGCTCTTTTACGCCATATCAATAAATAGGTATTAAAATTAAATAATATACGTTCAAACTTGGAAACTCAATTTTGGGCTATATGAGAATATATTTCCAAAATCTTGGCTCATTTCTTACCAAAATCAATCCATTTAATATTCTTGCCGCAAGATTCTCTTTTGTTCAAATTTTCTAGCCACCCTGCTTCAGCTAGACTTCAAATTTCTAATTTATCAAGAACTCTGTTTTGTGATTCGATATATTTACGCATTGAAACATTCATGTATAGTAATTTTTCCTTCTCAATTTCTGAAAATTTTAAGTTTTTAATTTTTGATTTAAAAAAAATTTGAGCAGTTGTTATCAGTTTTCGAAGACCTCGGGTCAGTAGAATCTACCAGTTCCGTTGCATTTAATACAACTTTCAAGTCAACGGAAATCCTTCATTTCGCGCTGTGCACAGAGTGGGACAATCACAATGGAACACTCAGATCCATGCTAGGTGAAAGCCCAAGATCTAATTGGAATTTAGAAATTGTGTTTTTGCGTTCAAGTGCTCTATTTGTTCGTTAGTTAGTTAGTTTGTTTTTTCATCATTTGGAGCATACGAGAGTTGATAACAAGTCAACTACTTCCTTGAATTTCACATTACATATCTCACTTTAATTAGGATAATTAAAATAACATTTAAACTCAAACATTCCTCACTTTGGCGGAACTGAAAGCCACACGTCCGCCATGAAACGCTCGCGCATGCGTCCCCACCCCGAAACAAATAACAGGCTGATCAAGTTAAATGCAAGGGAACTAACAGATCGAACACTGAAACAACGTCTGGGCTGATCTATATAGTCAGGGTAAGGCTAGCTCGTAGATCAAACTTAGAAAAAACTAGGCTAGCTTACAAGTTTTCCCTGAATTAACCTCTGGGCTGATCTATAGTCAGGGCACTGCTAACTGATTGGAATTCACATCTATACTGATAAGGGTTGTTTATTTCTTTTGCTCAGTTGAAGTAACGAAAACGAAACACCAAAGCAGCTGTTTTTACTTAGCAATAATTCAAACCACATTCAGTTATTTTTAGCGCAAAATCAAACAGTTATCATCCATAATATAAACAAATCCTATTAACAAGTTGTTTTCACAATATATAGGTTGATTCATAACTTTCTCATACATTCTCATCTGTCTCACGGATTTTGGCTTTTTATTTATCGACAGAAAGTCAATAAGTCAATAAATTCTACACATAAAAAATGTGTAGAATTTCTGTTTCAAGTGTACTAAAGGTCTGACAGTCGTTGTGTTATGGAATCAAAAAATTAAATTAACACAGTTGAACAACAATCTTCTAGTTCCATCTTTTTATATTAGATTTTAAAGTTAATACGACCTTTATTGACGACACAATAATAATAATAATAATAATAATAATAATATACTTTATTTAAAGAGGGTAACACGCAAAAGCAAAAGCTTACAAACTTGTGGCCCTCAAAAGACTTAATATAAATAGTTACATGAAAATATAAATATACATATATAAAAAAGTACTAAGAATAATATA
>NW_022258467.1:0-10300 GCF_009602425.1 Actinia tenebrosa | reverse complement strand
AATGAGCGGCCTCCAGCTGTAGTCAATGATATTTTCGGTACCTTAACGTTGTACTTAGAAAAGCGAGTTTCAAATTTGTGAACATTTTTCATGGGTTTAATGTAATTGAGTAGATAACTAGGAGTAATCCCATTTAAGATCTTAAACATTAGAGCACCGGTCAAGTAATTGCACAATGCACAATGCTTGTGCAAAACAAAAAAACTGATTTAAAACGAAAATAAGCATTCTTTCATGTAACGATAATTATTATATTCTCTATGTATTATGTTTTCTTTGTGTGTAGTTTTTCATTAGAAATCTAGCGGCAAAAAACTCTTACACCTATTTTCAAAATTACGCGAAAGGCGCTGCTCACGACTCGTCTCGTTTTCTGTGTTTTGGCTGCCGTCAATCAAATTTGAAAACTGCTTGCTCTTGCGAAATTCTCGCGTCGCTTCGTAAATTCTTGTCTTTCTTTCTGTAATATTCAAGCGGTTGGAACTTTAAGATCATTTTGGGCTTTTTTGAATGAAAACAAATCGTCCAACGTTTGAATAAGGGCAGCCAAAACACAAGAAATACCTTTCAAGTGCCAACTACTCAGGTCGCGTAATTTTGAAAATAGGTGTAAGCAAATTTAGGCAGAAAAAACAAAGTAAAATAAATGCTATTTCATTTTTTTTTTCTTTTTCTTTTTTTCGTTTTTTAGTTCATTTGCTCTAGACAGCAATAAGCAGAATGTGCACGTAGTCGATTTAAAGTCCAAATATCAAATATATACATATATATATAAAGCTGGCTAAGCTAGCTCCACCTGCAGCAGACTAAACAAAGATTCTAACATCTTATCAACTACTTTTATATAACTGCAATTACTGATAAAGCCGGATACCGCTGTCAGAGAACAATAGAACACTTCTCTCCAATGTGATTTCCCTTACTCCAAGCGCTTCATTGTTTTCAAACTAGTTTCTACTGCTGTCTACTGACAATAATTGATCTGAAATCATCATTTCCCTTGACAGCTCAAGAAATTCCAGATTGTCGTTGAACTAGTACTGTTAAGTCTCTCGTTATTTATCAAAGCAAAAGCGACCAACATTTCTGATTGGACAACCTGTGAGGCACGTGATTCCATAGCCTGTAAATGTACAAGCGAAGTTTTCGTTGACGTCATGGCAAGATGTCATTTCAATCAAGTGACTGATCTGCGTATTATAATTAATATTCCCGGTGACATAACTCGATTGTAAGTTGTTGTTGTTGTTGTTGTTGTTGTTGTTATTTTTTTCATCTTTCAATAACTGTTTCTTAAAATTAAGATGGATTTTTAAATATTTTCTTTTTTCAATTTTTGAACCTATTTTTCAGAAATCTCTCTGGAAACAACATTCAAGTAATTCCTGCGAGATCCCTCTACAATTATTCTCAGCTGGTTTATTTGTAAGTAATTATTTCCATTTTGTGTTCTCAGTTAAAATTCAACGTTTCTTTTCATCAATTCAGCCATTCATGCATTTATCTATCTCTGTCCATATTTCCGCTCATCCATACGCTTCATTTAATTCACCTTTCATTCCAACAGCATTAGGAAAAATCCATGCATCCACCTATGACACCTGTCACTTCTATCAGTCTCATTCATCCATCCACCCACCAACGACTTACCCATCGCCCACTCATTGCACTCTCATTGCATCCATCCACCAATGACACTTTCATTGCATCCATCCTTTCGTCCATACATCCATCTATCTGACACACACATCGCATCCATCTATCCACCCACCCACCCACGACACAAACATAGCATCCATCCACCAAAGACACTTTTATTGCATCCATCCATCCACACATCCATACATTCATCCATCAATGACATACATCGCATCCATCTATCCGCCCGCCCATGACATACCCATTGCGTTCATATCAGTCCACCCATAACACACACATCCTTCCATTCATCCACCAACCCACTCAAACCACATTACCTACACCTTACCCTACACCTACTTGTGTTGTATTCCATTGCAATCTTGTTTTTGCATCCGACATTTACAACTATTTGGCTATTTTCACTTTTTTTATAGTTGCTTTCTTTACATTGTGCTAGAAATGTTCAGAGTTACCGATCGAGAACAATTTTTCTCTTTTAAGGTCCTTATCATGTAATAAAATACACACGATCAGTCAAGAGGCTTTTAAGGGACTAAAAAACCTAAGAGAATTGTAAGTTGAATAGACATTTTTCCAAATTAAAACAAAGTTTATAAATTAGAGAACTTGGTGGGCTGGTGGGCTGGTGGGCTGGTGGGCTGGTGGGCTGGTGGGCTGGTGGGCTGGTGGGCTAAATGGTCCAGTGTAACCATTGACTCATTGACCCAGTGGCCAATTCTTACCACTGGCCATTGGTTAACAGTCACCATTGGCACAGTGGGCCGGTGGGCTCAATGGTACAGTGTAACCATTAAACCCATTGACCCAGTGACCAATTCTTACCACTTACCATTGGTCAAGAGTCACCATTGGCACAGTGGGCCGGTGTGCTCAATGGTCCAGTGTAACCATTGACCCAGTGACCCAGTGGCCAATTCTTACCACTGACCATTGGTTAGGAGTCACAATTGGCACAGTGGCCAAGTGTTACCATTGGCACAGCGGCCCAGTGTTACCATTGGCCGAGTCGCTCAGTGTCACCATTGGCCCAGACGCTCAGTATCACCAATAGGCCAGAAGCCAAGTGTTACCATTACCCAGTGGCCAAGAGTTTCCATTTGGCCAGCGGCCGAGTGTCACAATTAGTCCAGTGGTCCATTGTGGCCAAGTTTCACCATTAACCCAGTGGCTCAGTCACGATAGCTTTCCACAGTGTCACCCACCATGCACTGGCCCAGTGAAATACATGGGAGGTGATTTAGAATGAATGTACATATATTATTCTTGGTTTTAGGAATCTTCGCAACAACATGATCAAACGGTGGGACACAACGTTCATTGAACAAGATCTACCAAATCTCATCATGTTAAATATTGCACAAAATATTTATTGGAAACCAGACCAACTTATCCTGTCGCTACAAAATCTGAAGATCATCTTTCTATTGCTTACTTTTCTTCCACGTGAAATAAGCTCTTATTTTCGTTGTCACATAGTGAGAAGCAATGCAAACATAAGCAACACAAACAACACCACTTTTATCGAACAGCTTCCAAAAAGTATTCATGAAAAGGTGGAGCCGGACTTCATAACACACATTCCTGACAATTGTTGGCACGATAAGCTAATTTTTCAAGATCCCAATTATAGGGGTATTATAGACAAAAATGGCTTTCATTTCCACTGTGAAACGGTTCAGCCGAAGAGTCTCTTGGAAAAACACTTTAGAAGATTGACGAATGTTACTCAACCACAACAAAAGGAATGGTTTTACGTAAAAGCAACCTTAAAGCCTTACTGCTGGAACTTAATAAATAACATTCTACTTATTGGGTTAGTTAAAGCCATTCTTGCAATGATTCTTAACATTATCGTCATTACAACGACTTCAAGAAGCAGAGTTCTAAGACAGTCTGTTGCACATGTTCTTGTGGCTAATATTAGTGTAGGAGACCTGTTAGTTTCATTCTACATGATTATCATTATATCAACAAGACAAAGCATGACTGCTGAGAACTATTTCAGTATGTACCTACCGTACTACTGCAGGATTGTTGGTCTCTTTTTCTTAATTGGTCAGTTTTCAAGTCCAGGCATGTCGTTTATAATGACAATAGAAAGGTATTTAGCTGTCGTATACTGCATGAGACCTCACATCAGAATCACCAGGAGAATGTCGTACGTCGCCATAGTCATAATTTGGAGCTTTTCAGTTTCAATGGCTGTTAGTTTCATGACTTCACCACAGTTTTCAACACAAACAGACATCATGTGTGTTCCTAGTAGTAATATGCGCGGTCAACAAGTGCTCTATTACATAGGAGGTATTGGAGTCCTATTATACGTCATCTCAATTGCCTTATATGGCCACATGTATGTGGATTTCCAAAAGACTAACCAGAAGACCGTACAGTTACAAAGGGAAAACCGTTTAGCTCGCAGGATTGCACTCATCATGTTCACCAATGTTCTCTTCTTTATCCTTCCATTAGCCGTGATTGCAGCTGTTAACGGTTTCCAGGACCACATATCCAATGTAACTCTTTACATATTTTGGAAAACCTTTGGTATAACGTTTTTGGGTATCAATCCTTGCATCAATCCTATTTTATTTTCGTTTAGGAATGAGCAATTTCGAAGTGAGTTTTGGAAACTGCATCGACTTCGTCGTGGAACTGTTGATCTTCAGCCTTGATAATAGTTATTGCTTGTTTGCGGTTCTTAGATACAGTTTGTGTTTGGATATATTTTATATGCACTCCATTGCAAAATCATTGCAAAGTCGGATTCAAAAACATAGAACATAGAAGCTGAGGCCAAAATGGTACATGGAAAGTACGTTGATTAGATGTATCTAGTGATATAACTCGAATGATGTTCATAAATAGACCTCTTTAGCATCGTTGTTTGTTGTGCACATTTCAGACCATGTAAATATTTTGACGTGCATTTGTCATAAAAGAACAATTCTCAAGGGAATGTAATGTGATCTGAAATGGGCAATTTGTATTCAAAACTAGAGAGGTCTATTGAATTACATTGACAGAAAGCAGGGAGTCTTTTATTTTGTTAAAACACAGGTTTCATATATTGATTGTCTATCCTAAATAAATACATCAGAGGATACTTAAGTACTTATTTCATTTCAATACCTCTCAGTCTCGTCTTTTACATGTTTTGTCATTCTGAACCAGCTAATGATTTTGCAATTTAGTTTGTTTGAAAGTGTTTGATATAATTTTGAGGCTTATTGAGTTTCAAATCCAGCTGCCTTTATCAATACGAAATTTAGATGGCACATGAAGAAATCCTGGCAGTTTCTTCGCGATAAAGGTACGACCAAATAATTTTTATCGCTCTTTTGCGTTTCTGAAATTCACAATATTTTTTGCGTTTCTGAAATTCAGCTAAAAATCTTCACTTTTCTTTACTTATTTTTTTTCTTTTCCAACGTGCTTTTCATCAAGCTATAATTGAACTCGGTAAAGAAGATTCGACAGCCGACAAATACGGATTATCCAGTATGACATGGACAAGGTATTTAGAGAATATCACATGTAAAAGAGCTTGATAACGTTTTTATTCACGAGTTTCCATATCTTATCACGAACAAGTTAGTCTGAGAATAAAAACAAATCAATAAAAAATATATCAGTCTCTTAACATGTAGTAATTTGTTTATTGCACATTTATGGACAATACAATGCGGATAAATATTCAAACTCGCAGTTTTCAGTTTACCGTGAAGTGATATCGTAACACTTCACAAATATGGTATTTTTTTGCAGCCTTATCACATTGATATAAAATCTGCATATGTTATCAAATATTGCTTTTCTTTTATAAAGTAGTGTGTCTTACGGACTTTCTCATCAGAACACTTAAATCACATGGTTCCAACTATGTATGACTTAACGCTGAAATCTAAATCTTTATCAATTTCAATTTATTCAGTACTGATTTTTTTTTTTTTTTTTTTACTTTTCCATTATGAAATAATTTCGATTATTCAAATGTCATTGTCATGGTATTTAGCTATTGCAAAAACAATAAATGTCTGAAAGAATTTTTTAAAAACACCTTTTTTTAAATTTACTTTTCTTTTCAGAGTTTCCATGCGATGGCAGTTGTGCTGATTCTCTCATTGGTCGAAGCAAATCCAATCAGCAATTACAATTGGACAAGATGTCACGAAGCAAACAAATACTTGGTCTGTATATGCTCAAGTGATCTCTTTATTAACGCCATTATCAGCTGCCACTTCAAAGACATCATCGCTGATCTTAAGAAGATTATTAATGTTCCTCAAGAATTGGCGCGACTGTAAGAATCGATATTGATGTTTCTAAAATATTGTGTCTATCTAGTTAAGAGTGCTTGGCCAAGTGAGTTTAGTGCCTCAAAACTTCAAGGTTGTAAAAGGAAGATCCCAATCGATATTCGGTTATAAATTGCATAGCGTTGTATAACCAAGAGTGCCTCTTGTCTCGTATGTGACAATGGAAACACCTTATGCTATTTTGATTTGCAATAATTTTCAGGAATTTAACCTGAAACAGTATCCAAGTACTTCCTCGCAATTCATTCTCAAACTACACCCAATTGATCTATCTGTAAGTACGACATATTCTTCAGTGACAATTCAAAAACTGTTGTGAAGATTGGCTTACATCTCAAATAAGTAAATCATCTTTTTATTTTTGATCTTTGTCCTTCAATAACATACACATCATAGCTGAAGGAGTGCTCAGTGGGCTAACGAGACTACGGGAATTGTAGGAGAATAACATAAATTGGTTTATTGTTAAATTCATTTTCAAAACTACGCGACCTAGACGGCTTTAAACATCTTGAGTTTTGGCTTCCTTCAATCAAACTTTGTTAAAGAAATTTCTGCTCGACCAATCAAAAACAACCATTCCCAAGCTTGAAACAGACAAAGTATTTTGATTTCAATCTTAAAGGGGCACTTGAATGAAAACGTCCCAGTTTTTCAAAGTCCGAATAATTGAAGTATATGTGGATAAGTTTAAAGTCATTTCCAATTTTTATCCATTTTCATCCAATTGCCCCTTTAAATGTGCACGCTAATCGAAGTTTTAAAAAGTCCAAGAAAATGCAATTGAATAAAATGTTTGAGTTTGTTTTCTAACCTGATCTTTAAGGTTATGGATTTGCCCTTAAGTTTATCCCTAATCAGGGATAACTATTGACAGATACTTCTTCTAGATTATCAGTATTCGAGCGTAGCCATGAATATATAGCAACCCAAAATGACTGTCCAGTTGAGTGGAACAAGGGAATTTCTTTGACTTCGGCCCTTCCAGTTACTTTGATTGACGGAAGCCAAAACTCCGGATCCAGACGAATATGGAGCCGTCTAGATCTCTCCCGCGGATTACCTCCTTGTCGTGGTTGGAGAGCTTGCGTGCCTCTTGACCCCTTGAACTTATGCTAGCGGGAGCTTTGATTCCTAGTAGGGTCACCCAAGCCAAAAAGGTCAATGAGTAGACTCCGGACGAAGCGCGATCCACGGGTCCTCCAGATATGGGCACAGGGCTAACAATATCTCGTAAAATAATTTCTGGTAAGAAACAGCAACAAAGGAAAACACTACGACTGGCATCCTTTGTTGCTGCCCTACATGCCAGCATGCATAATGGCAGTACGTAAGTAAATATGGAAACAGTGAAAATAGAGGACGATTTTACAAAGTACAATTGCATTTAAGATGTTTGATTTTGTCTATATGGGTGGGTGCAAAAATTCTTCTTTTTCGTTTTTTTTCTTCTGTGTAAACACAGGATCTTTTCGGATAATAGTTGTAGAGCCAACAAATACATCAAATTCAATCACCTGAACTTGTAATGGCAAATACGCGCGTTCGCAAAAAAAATGATTAGGTATCTTGTAGGTATGGAATTGTATCACTAAGATACATAAACTGCTTTTCCGAAAATGACGCAAATTTTACACAAACTTAAAATATGATTCTCAAATACATTGCTTAGTACACTGAACCGAGGGATGCCTTGGCTATCATTTTATGTCAGAAGAGGACATGATGAAGCTGATAGCTTTCTATACTGCTTTACGGATTAGGTAGTGAACAAAAAAATTAAGCCTAGATGGATTAGGTCCATTTATTAATATTTTAAGGAACTTTGGTTGACAAAACCAATTTTCTTTTAAAACTCAGGAACCTCCAAGACAACATGATCAAACAGTGGGACACAACGTTCATTGAACAAGATCTACCAAATCTCATCTTGTTGAACATTGCACACAATATTCATTGGAAACCAGACCAACAAATCCTGTCACTACCAAAACTCAAGATTATATATTTATTGTCAGACGACGTTCCAAAACATTTATCTTGTCCTGTCCGATGTCATCTTGTAAAAGGCAACGCGAAACTGCACATTATCAACAACGCATTGATGGAAAATATTCCCAGAAGTATTTATGGAAAGGTGGGTTCTGACTTAGTGTCATGTACGTAGCATGAACTAATTATAATAGATCCCAGCTATTCGGGTATTATACATGACAAGAGTTTTTATTTCGATTGTGAAATCGTAAAGCAAATATGCTTGGCGAAAACCGACTTGGAAAGACAAAAAAAATAGCATTGAATGGCAGCAACGAAATAAATGGTTTTACATTAAATTGAAAGTTAGAATCTACTGCTGGAAGATGATGAATATGATTTTCATTATTGCGTTGGTGGAAGGAATCTGTGCACTTCCTTTCAACCTGATCGTTCTTATTACAACTTTAAAAAGCAGAGTCCTAAGACAGCCTGTTGCACATATTCTTGTCGCTAATATTAGTGTAGGAGGCCTGTTGATCTCATTCTACATGATCATCATTACATCAACGAGACAAAGCATGTCGGCTGAAAACTATTACAGCATGTACCTACCTTACTACTGCAGGATCGTTGGTGTTCTTTTCCTAATTGGACAGGTGACAAGCCCTTTGATGTCGTTTGTAATGACATTAGAAAGACATTTAGCTGTTGTATACTGCATGAGACCACATATCAGGATCACCAGAAGAATGTCCTACGTTGCCATGGTTATAGTCTGGAGTTTATCTTTGTCTCTGGCAGTAAGTTTCATGACGTCACCACAATTCTCTGTAGAAACAGACACGATGTGTCTCCCGTATATTAACATTGACAATCAAGAAGTTCTGACTTACGTAGGATGTGGTGGAGTCGTGTTATACGTCATCTCCATGGCCTTATATGGTCACATGTATTTGGATTTCCAAAAGACCAACCAGAAGACCGTACAGTTACAAAGAGAAAATAGTTTGGCTCGCAGGATTGCACTTATCATGTTCACCAATGTTCTTTTCTTTATCCTTCCATTAGCCGTGATCGCAGCCGTTAACATATTCCAGGAACACATATCCAATGAAACTCTTCACATATTTTGGAAAACTTTCGGCTTGAGTTTTTTGGGTATCAATCCTTGCATCAATCCTGTTTTATTCTCGTTTAGGAATGAGAAACTTCGCAATGAGTTTTGGAAATTCTGTAGACTTCTTCGTGGGTCTGTTGCTCATCAGCCTTGATCCTAGCAATTGGTTATTCGTGTTCCATAAATTTGGTCTGTTCGTCTCTTTGAATCTTTCTTCTTTTGTTTTGAGTCGTAAAAAATCGTCTCGTTGAAAGTTTCTTCTTTTGTTTTGAATTGTAACAAGCCTATATCGCTTCGAAAGCGATGATGTTTCGGCCCGTTGTCTATTTATTGTGTGGCATTGCTGAATAAAGAATTTTGGTCTTGCTGTGGTAATGATTGGGTCTCCTGTATTTTGAAAATGGCAGACAAGAGCGATCTCGCGGTACACTTTCACGTTACAAAGTCTTACGCAAATTTTGAAGGAAACATTTGTTATAAAATTCTCTTGGACGAAACACATCGTAATTAAGCTTTTTTGATATTTTAGTGGTTCTTGCTTTGAAACATCGTAATGTTTGGGGAAAACAGGGCAACGTACATACATATAACGTCTCGCCGAACTAATGAGAGATCCGACAATAGATATAAACAATGATTGAGTATCGCAGAGAGCAGAGTACTTGGTGCAAAATATTTTGGCACATGAGCATTACTGTACGCGCTTTGTTGAATGTAGGATACTTTTTAAACCTTCATTCTGCTCTTTGACATTTATGGTAAATGTATTTAGCATTTATATCATAGCTTGAAGAAAATGCGAAAGTCTCAATTCGAACGAAAAGATACAAGGCTTGTCTTTGACCAGTGCGCCGTGACCAATCTACTCAAAATTTACATCATTTGTAGCTTCAAAAATATTACCGAATCCAAGAAATTATACTTTAAATCAGAGTATTAATGAATGAAAACTGATGCTTTCAGACTTCTATCTTTAAAGCTTTAAAGTACGCACTGTTTGTTTATAGGATCTAGTTTAAATAATAGCTGATACCAAAAACATTTCCTCAGATGTGCATGAAGCTACAACATATCGGAAGCTTGCTTCACAAAATATATATGCATCAACTGTTAGTTACACAGATAAACTCACCAGTTTCTTCAACTTATGCTCACAGGCAGCTGAGACTGGCAAATTGCCCTAATTTGCCGCACATCACAAAAGCTTTTGGATAACTTTTCAATA
>NW_022258466.1:23884-36559 GCF_009602425.1 Actinia tenebrosa | reverse complement strand
ATGTTAACTTTGGATCTTAGGCAAATTATACAGAAGTCATTGGCGAACTTTTTACATTCATGCATATATAAGACAAATATTCCTAACATTCGCGCAACATATAACGGGACACGGGTAATTCCCGCGGGGGACGCTAGTGCATAAACACGGGTAATTCCCGGGCAATTCCGAATGGTGACCGCGAGTCCCCCTAACTGCTGCTGAGCCTTTTTTTGGTCTCACTGCGCCGAATCTTATGATTATACGAACTAAGGGAAATTAATTTTTTTTAAGGAATTAATCTTTCAGTCAAATTATAAGGCTAACGAAATGTAATTCAGTTTTTTAGGGATATAAATGGAAATTAAAATATGATTGGGTATCAAGATCACTCAGTGATCTTCCTCTGGGCTCTGATCGGATATCTCATTAGTTTTCTTTACATGAAGAATAACGAATTGTTCATGAGTTTTTGAAAATGGACTTTCTTTTCATTTATCGTTTAGAAGCAGGTGTAGCTCAGTTGGTTAGTACGCGGCCTTCAGAGACACCAGGTGATTTCGCTTCTCTCAGCCCGATCGATTTAACCAATTAAAGCAGATAGTCGTTATTGTTGGAAAATATTTCGTTTGACAAGAGATAATAGAAAATACGTGTAAATTTTCGCTGTCACAATAATGCATTGCGCGCCTCGATTTAAAATCATCTTGTAGAGGTCCACGGTTCGATTCTCAGAATCTCCATTTCTGATTCGACTTCTCTATGTTCTGTGCATCTTAAGCTTCAACTACCCTTAATAATATTAAKATGGTTTGAGGGGCTAAAGGGCGCTTTATCCTCTGGAGAATTGGGCAAGTTCCATTTCCCGCGTTATCGAAGTAAAATAACAGCTTTATTTTTTATTATGTTCCAAATGTTGAAACCATAGACCATAGACCATATGAAAGCCCAGCTGCCCTTATATACAATGTCTATTTCTATTAGTTGTCATTCTGGTCACTTTATTTTTCTAGAGAAAAAGAAAACTGAGTTGAAATCCGTTCAGTACAGTTGATTGAGATCTTTAGAAGGAAAGTGATACGTCTTCAAGAGGTACATCGTCTTTGTAGGAGGTATGTAATTTAACTCATTATTCATGAAAAGTAAAAGTTCTGTTACATTTTGGTAATGGTTTGTTTCACTCCGCTTTCAATCTCCCGACACAGAGACTTGTAATAATCTTCCTCTGTAATAAAGATTGTACTTCAATTTTATTCACAAAATTATCTCAGTTCTATCTGTTTGTTATCGCAAGGTAAAAAATATTCGGTAAGGGACTAGCCTTTGATAACTTGGGGTGGAGGGCTGCTGTTTTTGTCTAGGAAGCACCGTAAATATTTTTCAACACTTTCCCAAAACGGGGACAATGTATGAATTTAGACAATGCCTAAAAGCAGAGCTCCTAAAAGGCACAAGAACCCCGATTTAAATAAACTGAAAGAAAGAAAACTTGAATTGTTTTTGAACTATGACAATCTCGATAAACTGAAAATCTACTTAATAACGTGTAGGAAGATGCTATTTTCAGGGATATTCAGAAGAAGGAGATCATCGTTGATAAATTACTGTTAATTGGCGATAATAAAATGTCCATTTTACGATAACTTACAAAGTTCTCGCGCGCTGATTGGTTATTTTTTATCATCCATAAGAGGACAGACAGATAAAGCTGACGTCAACGAGCACGCGCTCTTTCCGTTGGTTGTTTTGATCGCTAAAAATGAGAAGTTTTTATTGTTTTTGTTATTGTAAAAAACAAATAGACATCAGTTTTTTATGTGTCTGTCCTCTTATTGACGATAAATTTCGTCATCACATTGTCAAAGTAGTATGCGGATCCACTCGGCTACGCCTCGTGAATCCACACTACTTTGACAATGTGATGACGCAATTTATCGTCAATAAGAGGACAGACACATAAAAAACCGATGTCTATTTGTTAAGTTTTGTTTCATGCCGAGAGAAGCGACTTACAAATTCTAACGAATATGAAGTGCAAAAATAGTACTTCCATTCCAGCACAATGACAATAACAATAACTAATGTTTTATTCGCACCACATTTACAAATGAAGATATCATTTAGAACTTCCTTAAATATAAGGTGTAAGCTTGATGTAATAACCACTAGACTATACAGGACAGCACTACAAGTGACAGAAAAATTGAAGACTGATCAAAATACCTCGTGCAGGCAAAAAAAGAAAAGAAAAGAAAAGAAAACTATTCAGACTCAAGAATAACCATAAACAGCGACACGGCGCAGGACTAGATAAGGATTATTTAACAAATACCACTAAAAGTAAACTATCAAAAGGGAATAATAACTTATTTGTATGAGTGATATGGCATATTTTACCTCTAAAGCGAAGTTTTCAAATATTATTTACGGCTTTGAATGCTTTACCTTGTTGTTGTGATTATATGAAGCATACGTTTGAATTTTAAAATCAAGATGATCAGAATTGTATAAGATACTCAAAAGCACAATTTTGGTAACCTAGAAGGTCACGTCAAATCAAGGACGTAAAACAAGACGAGGTGAAACACATGGCGAATCTTAGTTGATATGTTAATGGCCGGCCGTATCACCCTCAAACATGTGGGGACTCAAGGAGACGTAAGGGATATAGCATATAGTATGAGGACTATACTTATCGTAGGTGTGTTCGTTCTTTTTAAAATTTTCTTCGTCTAATTTCGATATATTTCCACTGTTAATTCAAAGCCTAGAAACGCCTTGCTCGTCGAATCAATTGTTATCTTTTTCTATCTATTCATGGATATGCATATTTGGATTTTTCCTATGGTAAGAATTACGAAAATCCCGAACTTGGTCCTAAAGAAATGTCCAGACTTTCTATTTTCATCAGAATGGATGCAGGAAATCTTTCAGTAATAAGCGAACGGCTGTTGTTTTCGTTCGGCGAAAAAATCGAGGAAAATCGTCGTCGAGAGAAAATCTTTCACAAAAAAAAAAAGCTAAAGCTAAGACAGATGTATATATAATGAGTACGGCGAGAAAAGCATGCGAGTGAAACATCCTCCTTTATTCCAATCTAAATTTTGGAGATTTCCGAATTTTCTTTGGACAAATTAACACAAGATGGTTAAGGAAACTGAGGTGAGCAAAATATAAGCTTACTTTTATTTCTTTTACACAGATGTTTGGTTACCCATATCAAGAGTTTTATGTTTTTATATGAACCGTAATTTTACCGTAAAGAAATAAAATTAAAATAAACTGCTTACCAGAAAGAAAATTAGCTGGAGATTATTACTGCCAAACTGGTCTAATTTGCGAGACCCCCTAAACACTTAACAAAACTAAATGTGTCAGTGAAAAAAAAAATCCTAATTCATTCATTGAAATATTTTTATTTCTCTTATAATTAGCCTTAACTACTCTTCGAGAAGCTTAAAAAACTAAGCTTACTAGATTTTGAGTTTCGATTTTACCAGTTTTCATCTGTTTTCATTAGTGAAAAAACAATATGGAAATGACGAACGACAAAAGCATTCGAAAAATAAAGTTTGCATATTTAAGACTGAGACAGATGAGAGACAAAATAGATAAAAAATTTCTAGGTCAGGTGGCTTTTATAAATTCCTTTTTATATTCATTCAACAACGAAATAAATGATGATCTATGGAAGTATTACAGTTTCTGGGAATGAGTCTATGATTTGTCGATCGGAGGCAAACGAAAATGTTTTTTCTAGAAGGTAAAAATATACGATTGTTTGCTAAAAAATACCAAAATTCATTAAGATTGAATTTTCTTGAACCATCTTTGACATCATAAAAATGTTTTTTTGTGTTGTTCTTGGCCTAAAATTTGTCCCAAAGCGATGTTTTATTTGCATTCGCAAATAATGCTTTGAAATAAAGCGTCCAGACGTGACGTCATAAACCCATTAAAAATCAACTCGATGGGTTAGCAATTTTTCTTTAGCTCCGCGAGTGGAGCTCCGCTATAATAAAAAGTTCTTTGGCCACTAGCCGTCTTGAAACAGGAATGTTTAAGAGGGAGTCTCTGCAAGAGCGTACCACTGGGTGTCGGCTCCATAATAGATTTCTTTTCTTTTCTACTTTCAAAACAAACATCTATCCTTACTACACAAGTGGAGTTAGAATCGTCTTAAATTCTTTTTTTTTTTTTTTTTTCTTAGCTGCAAAACGAATTTTTTGTCCATCCACCCCAAAATCACTGTCAAAAGACGCCGATTTTCAAAGTCTCCAATGCCTATTTTCAAGTCCGTTTTGGGGGKTTTTCTGCATAAAAGCTTGATTCTTTTCATGGGAATCCGCGGTGAAAGTCAGCGATTTGGTATATTTTAGGATGTTAAAATTGAAATTTAAAATTTTGGCATTTCTGTTAACGGAGGACGGGTATTCATCGTGTTACGCGCTTCGAGTTACGCGCTTTTCAAGTGACGCTCCCGACCACATCACCCAAATTTGATTGCAAAAAGGCTACCAAACGGCTACCGGGGATCCGGATAGCTAATGGAGCCATATTTGATTCTTTCTAAGGAGATTTCAAGGAAAATGTTCTCACAAGAAGTGAAGCACCAGAGAATTTAACGACTTTAGTGGATGAAATAGGCGAAATCAAAATTACTGAAATGGCTCCAGTCAAAAACATCTTGAACAGTTTTTACCATGCGATCAATTGCGATCAATCAGGCTTTGATCATGACCATTCAAACATAACCTTTCGGTCCTTCGCAAACCTACAGTTTTGTATTAGTGGTGTGATAACAAGACGTTTTATAAGCAATTCAAATTTATTACGCGTTTAATGTCACAAGGCTCACAAGGCTCACCCAATGTAACAAGTTTCCGGTTACCATATAGCATTTATTCTTAATGACTATTCGTAAGTCACGTGATATTTGACGTCACGTTATGACACGTGGTCTGATGATTGACAACACAAGTCTCACCAATGCTACCAAGTTTCGTTAATACAGCATGCTTCGTCCAGCAGATGTAGGTGGCACGTGCTATATAACCGGCTTACTTGAATAGCTTTGCTAAAACTGTACCATTTTTCTGACTTCYATCGATGTCAAATTCGTGGGGCGTCATAATGTCCTCTGCATTTATGACTTCATTACAATTGAATAATTAAGAAGTGACAGTTTCTAGAATTTTTTATTCTATTACTTGATGCATAAATTCCTTTGAAATTGTTTCCCATTTCTGTTAATTACAAAAAACATTCACAGACAGATCTTAGATCTGTCTTAGAACTGTCTATGGTAGAATTCATCAATTGTTCCCATTAATCGAGAAATACATATGATATTCAATACATATCATCGCCAGAAATTTCGGACATCACCCGCGCGGAACGCCTGGCACATCTCAATATTTATGTGTTACCGACCGTAAGATTTTACAAAAGAATGTATGTTTATCGAAATGTTTTTGTTAATTTTATTGATGAAAAGGGACATTTTCAAAGATGTATAGGCGGGAATCGATGAAGTGAAGCTTCAGCAACTTGAGAATGTTGATCATTTTGATCATTGGTAAAATTTCATGTATACTTTTTTGAAAACAATATCGTGCTTTGAGTCGCTCTGAATTACAAGAGACTGTGGGCGGCCATTCATCACAGCCGCTAAGTGTAGTCATAAATTATAGTTTTGAGCAGAAACAAAGCAAAAAGTTACAAATGTATACCCTGGAACTCTTTCCTGAAATGATCATAACACTCACYATTCCTTCCTATTCCGTGTYGAAAGTACTTTGATGTATACTTTTTGCTTTTGAAAAACGCCAATAAATCCATCCACTGAAATCCTTCATAACTACAGGCTAAATCTTCTGAATTCGGCTGAGTTCAAAAGACTGTAACTTTTGAAAGAATGCTTCAAATCGCTCGAAAAACCCATCGTTTGAAAGCTTGTTCCTCCAATATTACATTCAGCTAAATATTTCAGCGGTAAATGTCTTAAAACAGTAATTTGTTCCATAGTAAAAAGGGCCCTAGAAGACCCCTTCCCTGTGAGACCACGACTCACTGTTCAGCGGTTTCAGATTTCGCGCGAGTTTCAAAAAATTCAGTGCAAAAATCATCAAACTAGAGATAAAATCCTTTAGATTTTCCTATACGACTACACTTGCCGGTTCCAGACACCATTTTGTGGGCAAATCGTATGTTTTAGGGCAAATCTGCTGCCTAAGATTGCAGGCTCAATAGAAACCGCTGCTCAATAGAAACCGATTGCAGGCTCAAATGTCCGAAATTTCTGGCAATGTTCAATTACCACTTAATAACATCCATTTTAAAAACTTATCCAATAATTATCATTTGTTCGTCATTTAACTCATACGGTGCTGTTTGTGCCCGCTAGACGTACCAGAATGCATCTTTTCAACTCCGGGAAAGAATCTACAACGAGTTTACCAATCTATCTAAGCATCGGTGAATTTTTAATTTCTTATCACTTGCAAGATAAAACATTACAAAACCAAAAAAACAGACAATGTTTTACCTTGTCATGACTGAATGTCAGTAAAAATCAAAAATTTAAAAAATTCGCGGACACGGCCAAAAAATCGATTCGGCTTACATTTTGCCTATTGATAGCACTGGATGAGTAGGTAAAGGAAATGGGAGGGATTTGATCAAATATCTATTATTTTGAAAAATTACGAGCAAAAACGATTTTAGCCTGACTTTCGCTCAATCCGACCCACGCGACCTCGGTATTTAGGCGTTATATAAGTGTTCTGTACAAACGCTAGAACAAAAGCAAATTTATTTATTGATCGTATCTATGTTAATTGGACCTAGTCGCTGACGAGGCTGAGGTTGAGCCGCGGGATCTGTTAATAGTCCAGTCATCCNTCTTAATCTATGGCTGTGACCTTGTCATGAGCAACAGCCTCATGATACTCTGGCAAAGTACAGTTTTTAGGTAAGTACAAGAAGTAATGCATTAACCATCTATGATGGATGTGACTTCGTCATGAGCACCGAACAGCCTCATAGGAACAGAGGGAACAGTGGGCACCAGAGTGGGTACAGAGCTATTGTACCCACTTCTTACGTCAATCTACAAGTTTAGGTAATAAATGGTTTAACCATTTATGGCTGTGACCTCGTCATGAGCAACAGCCTCATGATACTCTTCTTTTCGTCGTCGTCAACCTTCACCAATAACTGACGCTCTGCTATTACTAGCATTTGTTGTTCATCAGATGACGGGGCTTTGTCTGGTTCATATATCTTGGCTTCACTTTGTAGCTGAAGAAAGAGATGATTTTTTAAAGAAAATAAGCATTTATTAAAGACTGCTTTTTTTGGAACATGGAATGATTTTGGGTGGACTCTGGACTCAGGGGACTGACTATAACACAGAAAAACCAACAAGTACAACGACAAAAACAGAAACGAAATATGGCAGCCAATTTGAATAACTATTGTTTGCACTGACTAGCGGCCTCTCATACATGTGAAAGCGCTGTTGTGTTTCCACGTGAACACGAGACTTGTCCGCGCAAAACAATAGTTATTGAAATTGGTTTCCATATTTCGATTCGGTGTTTAGCAACATCAATAAAACAAAACCATTTTTGATACGCCATATATGATTTAAAAAAACGTTTTTGTACTCACTCCAGCAGCTTCGTCGTTCGTTCTTAGAAGAGTTAATGCAGTCGTTACTGCTGAACTGCTTGGTTCGGACTTTCTTCTCCTGAATAAATATTTTCCTTCCAAGCGAATACTCCCTTCAAAAGAAAAGGCAAAAGCTGATGATTTATAAATCTCGGGTCATAGTCCAGTCATCCTATGAAATTTTGGGGGGTGGGGTTGGAACAAATTGCAACAGAATTTTTTTCAATGCTGTTTGACCTGTTAGGGTAAGTTAATCAACATACTAAAAGTCCCAAAAAATCCCTTCGGTGGAACATCCCTAAAAACGGCTTTTAATATTGTCAAGAATTACACAGGAAGCCCAATACGGAGAAAATATCAATTTTCCAAACAAATATATGTAAACTTGCTTATTTCCCTGATTTTACATTGTGCTGAGGCATTCATATCAAAATTAAGTATAATCTTGTCAATATTTTAATTTAAAAGATAATAGCTAGATATATTTTTCAATAAATGCAAATGTGAATACCACAGGAAGCCCATACTTTGTAAATTTATTATAAAAGAATTAAATGGGACCTAAAACTAAGTAATTTGATAGTAATGACTCTCTTCTATACTTATCTATCTCTTATAAGTACTTTTTGTCGTTTACTGAGAAGCCAGGATTTAAGAAATTTGAAAAGAAACACCTGAATTTGCCTTTCCAGACCTCTCTTTGGAAAAGGTAAGTGATGCTTTAGAAATTCAATGAAAGGCTAGCACTTGCCATGCTATGGATGCCAAATATGGATGTGATCGATATTCTCAGAAAATTCCAAAAGGCTGAAAGAACAGGCAATGCTGCTGAAATGCTGCCCTATTTTGCTGCCTCGGGACACTATATGTATGCCAAGTCTGCTTTCATCTACTTGAAAATGATGGCTGACCTTGAAGATAAGAACCTTGAAGTGTATAAGAGTTTCCAGGAGGGTCTACATGTCGTGTGCAGAAGTGATCCATATTGGGCGGGACTGTCCACTGACCTTACCAAGCAAGCACCTAAGCAAGTACTTATGAGAAGTAGCCCGGTTAACTCAGTTGGTAAGAGTGTCGGTCTGTTGTAGGGGAGGTGGTGGTTCAAGCCTCGGCCGGACCATCACTCAGGGTCTTAAAATAACTGAGGAGAAGGTGCTGCCTTTGTAATTATATCTTTAGACCTTCAAGTCTTCTCAGACAAGGACTTAAAACTGTAGGCCCTGTCTCCCAACCCTTCCTAACCTACAGTAAATGGGGGACATAAAAGAACCACTGAGGACGTAAAAAGAAACCCTGGTAGTGACCACCCTCAGTGCCTCCACTTTATACTAACCATCTCTCATGTTTGTAAATTGCACAAAAAAGCAATCTGTCATTCM
Source organism: Actinia tenebrosa (assembly GCF_009602425.1). The sequence continues at coordinate 27,527 of NW_022258466.1, read as the reverse complement.
CGAGTCAATGTAAAGCGCATGAGAGCATCTCCCTATGATTCATGTGCTATATAAGAATCAAATTATTAAAACTATTAAATTATTAAGTATAAAAACAAGTGGCGGTCTTACCAGGGGGCGTGGAATGACAAAGGTGCAGCGATTGATATGGGTGATGTCCATGCCTATGTGTGCAGCAGTCAACAACGCTATGCAGAGTCTAACAGGTGTCGACTATTACACTAGTGAGCAACATATAGACACATCAATAGCTAGACAACAGCGCGACTTTAAAGATACAATGGAATTAGTTGCCTATCTTCACTCAAGAAATCCGTTCAGTGCAGATCCTTCGCTACGAAGTATTTCGACAGGCGTAGTTGCAAAAGAAACGGTTAACGCAGATAAAGCCAAACAAGTAGGAGAAAGTATACTTATTTCAATGAAGGTTAAGCTTGTACATTATAAACACACTTTCAAAAAGAAAGAACAAGCTGTAACGTTTGTCGCCAAGAAGCTCCTGTTCCACAGGGTTCGTTCTCGTTTCCACTGGCGGAAGGTATGAGAATCCAAAAGAACTGTTCCAGTTTGAAATGTGTAGTTACCCTCCAGCACTTTTTGATGCTTCTCTCCTACCACGACAGGCAAACAAACCTGCCTTAGCCGAGGCCATCTGGGAGGAAGTGAAAGATAATTTACCGTCTGAGCTTCCAAAGCAAGAATATGCCTTTGTGCTGGATAGCGGTGCCCTACTTCACTGAGTTTCATGGCCTCGTGGTCTGACGTACAATGAATTATGTAACTTATACATCATCCAGTATATAAGTTTCAGGTATCCCGGCAATGTCACGACTGTTTTCGACGATTATGAAGACGGCCCTAGTATAAAGGACTGTACCCACATGAGACGTACAGAACAATATGAGGAGACAGTGAGTTTTCAACCAGACATAGAGATGAAAGGCAAAAAGGAGCATTATTTGTCAAATGCCTCCAACAAACAATGGTTTATCAACCTGCTAAGGGCAACACTTTAATCAGCTGCATATACCACAGTTCATGATCCTGGTGACGCTGATCTTCATATTGTGCTCACTGCCATTGATATGAGTCAATTGTTTCCAACTATTCTAGTCGGAGACGACAAAGACTTGCTGATTCTTTTGTTGTACCATGTAAACAGTACAAGCGCACATACATTTTTTTCAAGCCAGAGCCAAAACTAAGATCTACGAAAAGAAGAATATGGGACATCAAGAAAACAAAGTTGATTTCGAGGCCCAACGTGTGTGACAACATACTCTTTTTACGCGCAATACTTGGGTGCGATACCACTTCTCGATCGACTTCGCGGAATTGGCAAAGGGCTGGCATTAAAGAAGTGTAAAATAGATGAGTTTCCGTCAGCAAGCAAACGTTTTCGGGTGTCAGGCAACCACAAAGACTGATCTGATTGCTCAGTGGAGAAAAAGCGATTTTATCTATGTACAACAAGAGAAACGATAAAAAGTTTGATGAGCTTCGATATACATTTCTTTGTCAAAAGGTTTCTACTGGATCTTCATTTGTTCAGCCAGAAAACTTACCACCAACATCTGGAGCAGCTGCATACCACAGCACGAGAGTGTTCTACCAAGTCCAACAATGGAAAATGAACAAAACATTAACACCTTCATATTGGAGATGGCAGATTGTGGATGGCAAACTGCTTCCTATCAAAACAGATTGTACAGCAGCTCATAAGGCACTTCTTGAGATAATCAGATGCAATTGCAAGTCAAACTGCAACCATAATCGATGCACTTGTAAAAAGTATAACTTGGATTGTTCTAGTCCTGCATGCGGTACCTGTCAGGGTTACAGCAGTTGGATTTATAGGTGGTGAATGCATTCAGTACTGTTTGCAAAGATGTTTTGATAATGATAGGGGTTTTTCAAATGATATATTGTTAAATTTCTATGTTTTGTAACAAAATAATAAATTTGCAAAGTACGGGCTTCCTGTGGTATTTACATTTGCATTTATTAAAAAATCTGTCCAGTTATTATCTTTTTTGTTTGAATATTGACAAGATTATACTTAATTTTGATATAAGTGCCTCAGCACAATGTAAAATCAGGGAAATAAGCAAGTTTACATATATTTGTTTGGGAAATTGATATTTTCCCAGTATTGGGCTTCCTGTGTAATTCTTGACAATATTAAAAGCCGTTTTTAGGGATGTTCCACCGAAGGGATTTTTTGGGACTTTTAGTATGTTGATTAACTTACCCTAACGGGTCAAACAGCATTGAAAAAAATTCTGTTGCAATTTGTTCCAACCTAAACCACAGGATTACTGGACTATCAAACTCTTGTACGGAATGCATAACAAGCAACACCAAATTCGCCGTAGATAACGCGAAACAAAAATAATATAGCTACATCTTATTTTAAACAATGCGCTCGTGCATTCGTGTTCCGTTACATTTGATGTACGCACGCGATGTTTGGTCACCTTTACTTGCTCGGTCTGTGCTTAACGTTTTCGATTATGGCGGCAGAGAGAGCGCTTGGTTTTCAGTATCAAATATAWTAGTACAGAGTCTTACTAACTAACCATCTCCGGGAGAATATATATATATTGTATTATACACACATTACCCCCATTACCTCCCGACCATTTAGCTGTAGATTTAATACCTTTATCTTTCAACCACTTTCGTCTGAGTGACCTAATGTTGTTGATCGTTTGCGAGGAAGAGAAGGTGTACAGTACTGGATTGATGGCTGAGTTGACGGGAAGTACGAATACTCCCACCCAGATATACACAGAAGGGTCATTGAATTTACCCATCAAAGAGAGCACGCCAAGAACCATGATTGGCATCCAACAGCAGAAATCGGTCAGAATCACAAAGAAAACCCGCTTCCCCAATGAGGATTCCGCGTTATTTGATGATTTACGCACTTTTCGACCAGAMTTGCGAACTTTGWCGAAWATCGCGATKTATCCAACAAGAATGAAGAAAMAAACTGCGCCATTGAAGCCAATGAAAACAGCAACTGAGTACTCCCAACCAGCAGGACGATCGGTGGACAACTGTAGCGGCAGACAGACAGTGGAACGGCCGTAAAAACTGAAGCCCGATATCTTGTCGTTGAAGTAGCTTGGAACAAGAAGGGGAGTGAAAGACATGATGAATCCAATGACCCAGATAAACAGACAGAGAACATGAGCCAGTTTAAAACTGATGCGTCTGGCTGAGAAGTTAAAGAGAATTGTGTTCATCCTATCTGCTGTTATGGCAGCCAGAAGCATGACTGAGACTTCGCTGGACAAAGTAGCAATGGCGCCTGCTATTTTACACTTGACACCGGCTCTCCACTCCACGTCGTGCAGAAAGTATTCTCCCTTCCATATTTCATTGTAAGTTCCAATGAGCAGAAGATATACTCCCATGAGAAGATCAGMAAACGCGAGATGGCAAAACAACAAAGATTGGACTCTGTTTATCTTTCTTCGTGATTTTCTTTGTTTTTTGAAAAGCAATGTCCACCATATTATGACAGCCAGATTCCCTAAGGYAGCGAAAACACCTTCGATCCACATGCAGATTTGTACGTAAATGCTTTTGAGCATGTCATTACAACTGGAGAACTCGTTGCCAGGGGATTCGCATT
>NW_022258462.1:22143-35393 GCF_009602425.1 Actinia tenebrosa | reverse complement strand
ACGAATATTCTTACCACACTCGTAACACTGTGCTGACGTGTCCTCCTCTATCTGCATTTTTTTGCCACAACACCAAAAGAGTTCTGGCTTAAGCACGTTAACTTTAAGCCTTAAACAAATCACACAGAAGTCATTAACGAACTCCTTACATTCATGCATCGTATATCTAAAGAATATCTTTTCCTCCATTTGCGACCCCAACAGAGCAGCAGTTAGGAACCTTTCGCGCTGTCGGCCGATCGCGCAAGACCCCCTGTAGGGCGGTTAACCGACCTCTAAAAACCCACCCCCCCCTGGTGTTTTTCGACTTTCGATTTTTGGCTTTGTCGGCGTTTCGCGAGTCCGCCTAACTGCTGCTATGCAAAAAACGCTTGAGACACTAAATATAAACACTAAACATAACAGAAACGACAACCACAAACCAATTAAAAGCATGATAATAAGACGCTTGGACACCGAAAATTGTAACTTATCTTATTACTTCGAATTAAAAATATGAAATATGTAATTGTCGATGAAATATCTTTTTTCTCTATTACTGAAAAGTGTGACGATTTTACACAATGTTCTCTAAATTTTTTCTTGATATTTTCGAATTAATATTATCTATTACGATTATTCTAGCAACAATTTTAAGGGAAAGTGAAGGACTATTCGTCCCAATGATTGGGTCTAGAATTTCATGTAATTAAGACTGATCAGGAACCATTCATTCAAATCGTGGCAAAGTTACGCAAATCGCTTCTWAATAACAACCATTCCTTCATACTAGATTTCACTATGTCATTTATGCGTGTTAAGTTATCGGAATTCCTTACTCCCTTTTGAAGAAGATTTATGATCGGATAACCCAAATTGAATGTCTTTTATTTCAGGAATCTTTAGTGCTTCTGCAGCAAGCTCCATTTCGGGCAAACGAACTCAATAAAAAAGAACTATGGTCAAATTGAAGTTGAATTAGTGTACAACATACGTACATATTTATTAGTCCTTTAAATAAATTACTAATTATTGATTAATAAACTGGTCAAATATGGATACACACGTTGGAGTGCAAATTGATTACTCTATGTTATAGGAAAAATGAATAGATTAATGAAATTATCTAGCAAATCTTATAATCGATTACTACATATACATAGCTGCATTTTTTTGAAATAACTTGAGTGTCTGAAGAGATTACYTAAAAGGATTTGAATTTTTTAACGATGTTAATAATGAAAAACTTACCTGGCACCCACAAGCACCCACAACCACTTAAGCAAATGATGCAAAGTTAATGTTTCCAGCTTAGCTGGTCATCTATAAAAACACTTATCACCTTGATTATCAAACCTGGTTTACATGCGAATCTCAAAACGAGATTACCTCTGGTTCGGTCGTAAATACCATAAATACCATCGACTGTCTCTTGTTTTCTCATTGAACTCTGAAGATGACTTCCGCTCAGGTTGTCGAGACGACAGTCACCACTAACAACCGTCTTTCGCAAGACTACACTCACCCGGACGATCACGTTTCACTTTAAATACCTTTCATATTGAATGTAAGATTATGGATAAATCACGTAGATTTGGTAAAAACATGACGTTTCGAGTATAACTAGTGATAGTCTTCACTARAAAGATGATAAAAATATATTTGTTATCGGTAAAGAAAACGTCGTGTAATCCTAGCATGATTTCTTACTGAGCAACGATAAGTTTAAATGAATGGAAAAGAAAGAAAAAGGTAAAGCAGTAGAAGAGGCGCCGATTATGGTGCTGGTCTTGYACAAGTGTATCATAACGGTGAAGGGGAWCGGTGTGTCGACATTACTGGGRCAGGAATGAAGCCACCGTAGCTTGCCGACAACTAGGTTTTAGYAAACATATAAATACCTACTACTATGGACAATGGGAGGGTAGAGTKTGGTTGGATGAGATGCGATGCACAGGCTCAGAGGCCTCACTTAAGGACTGTTCTCACGCTGGATGGGGAGTTGCTTGCMGACAACTAGGTTTTAGCAAATATGTAAGTTACTACCATTATGGACAAGGAAAGGATAGAGTGTGGCTGGACGACATGCGATGCACAGGCTCGGAAGCCTCACTTCAGGACTGTCCTCACGCTGGATGGGGAGTTGTTAGWYCCAACTGCAAGGGTCACACKGAGGATGTTATTGTGCAATGCTCTGGTTATCAAAGCAGTCRGATTATGTATTATYGCGARCGTACATTTTTATAAGGACCTTCTTAACGATCTATCTACCTACCTATCTACCTAAACACTTACCYACAAGGTAAAGGAAAGGTCGATTGYGGTTAGACGAAATGCGATTTATAATTACAGGCTCCYATCCTCACGCTGCATAAGATCTTACCGCGGAAAATAAGCTCTTCGGTTGTATTTGCTTAATGTACCTTTTTGGCCTTATTTTCKGGGATGCTTCTTTTTGGAGGGAATATGTTTGGGCAATGTTACGTTATAGAGGCATTTTGAAAAATATATACAGTGTATACCGTCTTMATTGTTTTGWACAGCGGCCAGGAACTGYTGTTTTTGAGMTTTAGCACTCAAAACAACAACGTCAATCTTTATTCAGTTGTTGCTCAATATTATTGATGACGAAATGTATGTTTTAAAAAATGGTAAAACTAAAAMAAACCACTATAAGTCGTGTCAGTTGGTTCGTATTGGTATAGTTCACAAGTCCATTCTTATATAAAGCTATTGAAGTATATTTAAGAGGGCGGGTTATGAGAAGGGTTTTTGGTGAATGAATGAATGGGGAATAGGACGGGAATTGAATGAAGCCACTGTTGCGTGTCGCCGATTAGGTTTTAGCAAATATATAACKTACTACCGCAATGGACAATGGGAGGGTAGAGTTTGGTTGGACAACATGACATGCACAGGTTCGGAAGCCTCACTTCAGGACTGTCCACACGCTGGATGGGGAGTTGTCAGCTCTAACTGCAAGAATCACACGGAAGATGTTATTGTGATGTTCGATTAGGACAGTGACCGATGTTTTCCATCGTTAAACTGCCTCGGTTTTAAAATAATCTTCAAGACGTGGTTGTTTCTTTCCATGTATAACTCTATTTTAGACCAAGGGGACAGGCTGACAGGATGTGTCGTAGCGTACCATATTTGTCACATCTGCACTTATCTTCCCCTGACATTTTCCATCTAATCACGTTCGCAGGGGTTGCCAGCATTTCAAAGGGCGCATTGATCAGGAAACTAGTCTGTGCTGGTTCCAATATAATTTTGCTGCCTTTTCATCAATTACTACCGAAATGCACAACTTATGTTTGTTGTAATCTAGCTATTATATACATTTCAGATACTGTTAGGTTTCGAGCAAGGGATATACTGGGCGAATGTACTAAGCATTTCTGAAGAAGTGTTAATTTCCGATATAGATAATTAGRAGTGAAGGTTCTTAAACACTTAAAATGATACATCGTCTTTGGATATACTGTCAAAATGTAGAGGAGAAAAGGATCGAAGTTGCTCACAAACGAAAAGAACTCGWAAACTATCAACTTTAGATAAAGGAGGCTGCCAGCGCACACGATAACACCGGGCAGCGATGCAGTAATTGTCACAACCGAAATCATTTGGTGAGAAGCTGTCAAATGGAGAAGTGTGAATCTGCATTTTTTTGTGGGGACTTACAGCCAAACAAGCTCAAGCGTTGACCCCTATTAATGAAATCATTAGTCAATTATTCCTTTTATACGTACGAACCGGAATAATGCAACATTGCAATATTCAAATGAAAATTTAGTTCATTATTCGACTCGTGATGAAGAAGGTAAATCATCTAAATTACAGATACCTTCGAGCAGAAGTCTCTTATTTCATTAGCATACRCACTAGGTTTTGTAATTTCCCATACCTCAATTACTTGGAGGAAATCTTCAGTAATTTTGTAGGGAACGTTCCCGAATTGAGCGAATGGAGACATAGTTCCATGTCGTCGATAATGTTGAAGTATTTTCTGGACTCCCCAACTACAAATTTTCAGTTGTCGCGAAATTGCTTACTAGGCAATCCGCTATCGCTGATATGAACAATTTCCTGTCGAATAATATCAGGTAAAGGCTTTCCCGGCACATAAACACGGCCAAGAGTATTTCTGGCCACCATGTTTTCTAGGTCTTCATCCTTTGTTAGTCGTATATTGAATTTAAAGTTGATTGGAATTTYCATATCTTCGTTTTCGACGTTGTAAATTTCAACTGAATAATGAAATCAAAAATTCGAAAATTCAAATCATTAATCGACTCTAGGGGTCAACGCATGAGCCTGTTTGACTGTAACGCAACACTCAAACGAAAAAATGAAGGTTCAAGAGAAAAAGGGAGAAATAAGAGCATTAGAAAATGCAATATCGAAGCTCGATCAGGAACTATTATCTCGCGAAGCAGCATTTGATAGGGTCCGTGACTCTGTAAATAAACTACTCGAAGACATTTTACTTGAAGAATACCACGATGAATACGTTCAAAATGAATCACGAAACTGGTTAAAAATACAACAGGACATAGCGTTCGTTAAAAAGCTATTGAAGGGAAGCGGACCGCCGAGACGCGAAACCATTAAAGCCCTCCTTGGAAGAAACAAGTTGGATGAGTATGAACAAAGTCTTGGAATTTCTCCTCTTCTAACAGCACAGCAAAAMGTGACAACTCTGCGCAAGCAAACTCCAATCCAGCAAACGTTGACAAGCTACGGCTTACATTTTCCAGACAGAAATAACGAAAGGAATACTAGCACTAACTACTAATACTAGTCACTCACTACTGGCACCATCAACGGAAGAGGAAGAAGAAGAGCAGATTTGCATGGCAAAACAGTTGTCCCTTGCTAGTACAGCTAGTAGTAGTTCATCAGAAGAGAACGAAACGGACGCAGCYAATATTCTGCTGTCTTTTACATCATCAAATACCTGAATCAGAATGCAATTACAAACAAACGAACTGTTTTGATGTTGTCAGTTGAATTGATTATGTTTGGACAAAGTGCTTGTATTTAGTTGAGATCCACGTTGATTGGATTGGTTGATATTAAAAATTTCCTTGTCAATCTGAAACGTTACAGTAAAACTGAACGTTGGCTATTGTACTTTGTTGTAAGTTTATATTTAGTAATTGTACACCCTTTTGGGTCCCGTACATGTGTAAAATTGCTATGCAAAGCTTGAAAACAAAATACATATATATGATATTTTGCTTGAAACTGAAATTTGTTAAGAGTTCTATATATTGTGACTTGCAATCTTTTTGYATATTAAAGAAAAGTTTGTTTGAAGGCGTTATGTTACAGTTKCTGTTCGTAGACAACTACGCGCCGCTCTCTTACTCGTATGCCGACGGCAAATGTCCCTTCTGCCTTGAGTTATTAAAAATTTACACACCTAAATAAATATTGAAAACAACAACGATTTATTATGTACTTTTACAAATAGATGTACATATTTTTTTTATAATCATGTTCAATCTTCATCTTCAAACTATTCAAACACAACACCGGCAGACAGCTAATTAAGCCGAGACAATAACAGCTGATTTAGACATAAAATGCTTTATAAATAATCACTCAAGAATGAATAGTAGACCTAGCAATTAAATGCTATTCTAAACTAAATACCCAACATGTTTATAATATCCATACAGATCAGCTGCGGTGACATTCTCAATCGCCATGAGAACGGCGTATTCCAGGTTTTGAAATACAAGTTCGCTGTACCTGTAGTTCAACAAGTATTTCAACTTCGAAAATACCTCTTCAACAGCATACATATCAGGTGAGTATACTGGGAGAAAAAGGAGTTCCATTCCAAGATCATTTAAAAATCTTCTGAGAGCTCTTTCAGCTTCACCGTGATGTGCGGCCAGATTGTTGACAACTGCAATGTCACCAACTTCTAAAATTGGTATTTGTGTTATTGGATCGACTGTTTGTGATGCTTCATCGAAGAATCTTAAAAACTGTACCGCGTTTGACGCTTCTTCTATAGTTTTACCACATTTAACTCCATCAAACCCAACAAGAAAGTTGAGTGTTAGGTTTGCGGTAGACAAGTAACTGCGTACTTCAATGCAAGTTTCACCGACCGGTGAATAGCCATAGTTTTTGTGTCCAGCATCGGGCAGCTGAAATCCTGATTCGACAAAGAACTTTACAGACGAAGGATCTTTGTCTGACAAATAGTCAAGGTACAACTGGGTGTACACTATAATTTTCCGGGTAAAACGCTCTGAAGCACATTTGCCCAGTCTTTTTCGTGAGTATTGACGRCCGCTTGGAAGTTGCTTTCTTATATTCCTCGAAATTGTTGATGTTGATAGCTTTCCCGTGAATGGATAATTGCTCGCGCMCKTCTTTGAGAGAAGAYGAACTGCTTGATTGGACTATAGTTTCCAGGAKAATCGAGTCTTGGAATGAACACTTATAGAAAGCGGTTCGAGTGTGATAATGTATTCGAAGACGTGCTTCCGCTTAAATTGACGATATTTGAAACTGTTACGTCCAACTTCTGCAAAAGAATGATACTGTGCAAGTTCAATKACTTGATTTCTAATATCTATAGAAAGTGGAACACYATTTTGATAATTTCTTCCTTTGTTTATTGAAAACATAGCCTCGTAAACTTTCTTTGAAGGCGGGAAAACTTTGAACTTTGATATGCCAAACATAGATGYTGGACGTCACGCGAAARCATGTTTTGTTCACGTGGGTTAACGGGTAGATGCAATCGACGGTATCCTGTCCAATACATTTGGGGTATATATATTGAAAGTTTCACGTTTCAATAACAAATCGAACCCTGAACCCATGGAAGAGGTATCTGTACTACCTATGGAACTCTATTTTCCGAGGATTTGCATATGGTGCATTAACGTTCCACTGTTKGTTCTACTTCTATTGCAATGATGCGAATGCATATTTCAAATAATAAAAAGTCTAAAGTTAGTTGTTTCATCCGCGCACTTTTTCTTCGTCAACAACGAGTGGCCACTGAGGGGAGCTATCTCTTCGATGAAGACATCTGTAGAATCAGAGATGGCGTTGTATTTCTTTCTTTCAATTCCTGTGTCTATGTAGCGGTGTCAGAATGTGCAAAAGCTAACCGTAATTAATGTATTGGCCATGTACCTCATGATCAAAACCTCATCTGGCTTTCCCTAAATATTTCCTGTTACTGGTTATTTTTTGGTACACATTCCTTACTTGAGTTTTCTAGATTTTCCGAGTTTTTCACCTTTCAAACTACCTTGTCTCTTGTATAGGTGTTTCCGGTTTTCCAGAGCACTACTTTTAAAAGATGCTTGATAAAAGATACTAAGAAAATATCTACAAAACACCTGCTGCATTTACATGTTAACGGAATTCTTGTAAAAAGTAATTTTCATTAGGGAAAGGCATTCTAGAGCCTCTGACACTCAATTGCAAGTGGACATCTTTTAAGAACTTCTATAGTTTTCTATAATTTCTTTCTAGAATTCCTTAAGAGGAATCAGGATACGTTTACGACCACAATGCGCGCGAACTTAAATAACGCGCTCGCTTTACAGTATAACGCAAAAAAGTATGCATTCCCTGAAAGCTGAATAAACATTGTTTATGTAGAAATCTTTAAAATAAGTTTTTATTTGTTGCAGCTCACGTTATTGTCTTCAAAGCGAAATTTGACCATTCATCGGTAAAAACGTTACGTACACTTACATTTTAACTATGTTTGCGAGAAATAGCTTTAAATACTCAGGATATAATMAGCTCAAAAAGGGTATCAGTAAGGGGACTGGAGATTGATGGACCCACACAAGTAGACTGCAGTCTATCCTTTAGATAATTTTTTAACCTTTACCAGAGCGCTTGATGAGGTTCCCAGATCCCGCAGCTTGGCGATGAGGATGGAATGACTTTGCTCAGATCAATTAGGACCACGGCTGTGACTTTTTTTTATCATCTATTGCATTGAAGATATGGCCAGAGACGAAAAGGCCAAGGGTTTCCGTGCAATGTAGCTTTCTGTTTCCAATCTGGTGCGGTGTTAATTTCTTTTTTTAGCCAAGAAGTCCGGTATTGGTTAAGAGCTACCCTCTCGAGAATCTTGGAAAGAGCTGGCTGGAGTGTAGTGGTCGGTTGTTGTTGGGCAGTTCATAGTCCCCATCTTTTAAATGTGGGACAACCTCGGCCTTTTTTCACGCCTTTGGAAACGTACTGGATTCAAAAGAGCTGTTTATTAGACATGTGAACATGGATAAAATATGCGGGAGACAATCTTTGATGACCCTGATAGGCACTTTGTCAAAACCAGGGGCTTTTTTCGATGGCATTTTTCAAAACCACATTACTAACCTCAGTGGTAGTGACTGACTGGAAATGGAATTGCTCTACTTCCGGCGTCTCAGGGAAGGCACAAGTTCCACTGGAAATATCGATGGTAAAGGAGCAATTATGATGAAGAAAATTCCAAAAAATAAAAATTTTCTTCGCTTTTTGAATAAATGTCTGGTCGAAAAAGGCTCGCTTCTGACGCCATCATAACGTCATCTTGCGCTCATAGTTTTTGCATGTTTTTTATTAAAAGGAAATCATATGGTTTTTGTTATGCAATTTAGAATTAGTTTGAACTAGTGGGTTTCCGAAGAGCTCAAATTGTACTCCAAAACAAGCTCGTTCAAATTTATTCCAAATTGCACTCGAAATCATATAATTTCCTATACTAATGATAATGTCCTGGAGGTAATATCAGTGTTATATCGATTGATGATGAATTTTTCATAGATTGAAATGAGACGGTCTGCAAGGATCACTGGAGTTGGAATGAAACCCATGTTTCATGCAACTAGGTTTTACCAAAGCTGTATATTGCTACCACTACGACCAAGGGGAAGGCAAGGTGTGGTTGGATGTCATGCGATGCGCAGGCTCAGAGGCCTGGACTCAGAGTTCAGGACTGTCCTCGCGCTGGATGGGGAGTTGTCAGCCACACTTCAAATATCACACAGAGGATGTTATTTTGATATGCTCTGTTTATCTAAGTATATTTCGAGCTAACTATTTTGATAACTTTTTTAAGAAGAAAAGGCATGTGAAGGAAAATATTTTCTACTGTATTCAAAAATATCACTTTGTTGTGTGTAAAAATATACGCATTATCTACTGCAAAAAATATAATAATTATCTTACGAAAAAAGCCACAGATTGATATCGAAACTACGAAGAAAGAAATTTAATTTTACGTCTTCCATAATTCATGCTCGAGTTATCTTACTTTTCTTTGGATTTTGACATGGCGGATATTCCTTTATGCAACGAATCAGCAACGAATCTTCATATGAATATTTACTTCTACAAATACTTAACAATTCATGATAATTTTGATTCATCAGCTTTTTAATTATAATTCAAGCCAATCTTTCGAGCATCTTGTTCAGCATCAGGGCAAACGGTTGTGACAGTTTTAAGTCACAACCGTTTGCCCTGATGAAGAGCAAGATGCTCGAAAGTCATGAAAATCATGAATCTTAACTCGGCTTACAAACACTTATTGTACTTAACAATTTCAACCTGATACAAGAGGCGCTGATGTTGGTGCTGGTCTTGTACAAGTCTATCATAACGGTGAATGGGGAACAGCGTGTCAAGATAACTGGGGCGGTAATGAAGCCACCGTTGCGTGTCGCCAGCTAGGTTTTAGCAAATATGTAAATTACTACTACAATRGAGAAGGAAAGGGTAGAGTGTGGATGGACAACATGGCATGCACAGGTTCGGAAGCATCACTTCAGGACTGTCCTCACGCTGGATGGGGAGTTGTCAGTTCCAACTGCAAGAGTCACACGAAGGATGTTATTGTGGAATGCTCTGGTTATTAAAGCAGTTCACGACCTTATACGTTTGGTAACTTTTTCACCAGTAAAACGCATAAAAAGAAAAATAATAAAGTAGACAAAAATGTGTCAAGTGTACTTGATGTTTCCTGGGAATTGACTGTTCCGGTTAAATGACTAATAGTATTTATTATTATATGACCGTGAATCTTAGAGCCTGGACACTAGCAAATCGAGCAATCTGATTGGATAGATCGCATCGCGGACTGGTCTAGATTCTCCGGTATTAACCGGTCCGATCGCATATTAATCTTACGGCGAAAACATTTTGTCCTTTTYAATGAAAAGTGGTCATATAATAAAACTCTTATCAACCGAGCTTGGTCGGTCTGTACGAGATAATCTTGACCTCGGTGGGGCACAGACCTCGCTGCGCTTGGTCTGTACATTCCGACCTCGGTCAAGATTATCCCGTACAGACCTCCCGCTCGGTTAATAAGATCTAAATAGTAACTAATCAAAAACAATTACAGCCTATCAATTTTATCTTCAAGAATTTAGGGTTTTTGCTCTAAGTTGTACTACAGTGAAACCTCTCTAAGACGGACACTCTCGGGACCGGCGCCAAGTGTCCATCTTAGAGAGGTATCCATCTTATRCATACATTACGTAATGTGACACCTGATATAAAAACTTGCACAATGATGTGAGAATGCATGTACAAATGATACCAAATCTACTGTAGATTGTTAGCACTTTAATARTTTCTATCACAGTTTTAAATGTTRAAATATCGTACATTRTACATAACGYATTCAAATTTATTTACACCGTTTACTGTACACATAACTGTAGTTAGTGCAGAAYASATGTGTAGTCATTCTGAGTTCTGTAAATGAACACTGTACACGTATGCCGTACAGTATTGTGTACRACAATTAAAAATTTCAAGCTTTAAAATACATTTAATTCSTTAGTATTTATTTATCTACGTAATCAAATCACAATTTCTTTCGTWTATTTTTGCAATTTTTATCCCATGAATAACAGTAACGTGTRGATGCCCTGTCCGTTGACCTTTTCAAAGTGTCCGTAGTCCGTCTTGTAGGGGTGTTCGTTTTATAGAGAGYTTAAATACAGTAAAATGACCATTAACRGGCAGGGACTGCAAAAAGGTATCCGTTTTAAAGAGGTGTTCGTCTTATCTGGGTGTCCGCTCAGAGAGGTTTCACTGTTTCTAAGAATTTTAAGCTGACAGCGATTTTGTAATTATGTCTATAACATAAAGTTTAAAGGAACAAGATTTAATAAGTAACAAATTAAAATGTGTTTACCCGGTACGTAAATGAACTTTTATSAGTTTATGCTTAGGTTCATTACAACAGATGAGTTAAGTATATATTAAGCAAAACTGTAATAATTAGCTTCAACAAAAATATTTTCATGAAAACCTCGCCCTGGATTGCAATGTTCGATATGTATGTGCTAATAAACATTGTTGTAGAACCACTTCTATCTAAGCACTTCCAGGAATCGGGAATAGCATTCTTTTTTTATCTTTTATAATTTTTAAAATCTTTTCGGTTATGCCTTTTTTCGTCTTTTTGCATAGCGCTGAAGAAAGACTAACATCTCTCCTTTTTATTTTTCTGGTARGGTGTTTTTAAACCTTTTAAAAACCTTTCTCTATGTCTCATCAGAATAATCCGTTATATCACTTATCCTCAATATGAGAAGATGTAATGCTGCCTGTGCCAGAATGTTCAATAGCAAATGTTTGTTTTATTTTAGGGTTGCACTTCAAACAATTATTCATCTTTTTCCGGAACTTCCAGGTTTTCGTTTTATTTCCTGTGTTTTCATTATGATCCTCTACCTCTTTTTGTTTTAACTCTAATTCATGACTACCACTAGAGTTTGTCCACAAGTTCCAAATGGAATTTCCAGGAAATGAATTTTCTATTATCATGCAATCCAAAACTCCCAGTTTTTCCAATAAWTGGTAAGCACCCATAGCCTACATAATGCAACAGAACAACATCTATTCTTGTTAGGGAAATCTTTATATAAAATAAACATTTTGTGTAGACCAAAAGTCTATGGTATGAATATAAATAGTTTGTGATATAAGGTTTATAACAAATATTGAATAATGCTTGACAAAAGTGGTACAATCAAAAAAAYTGAAATAGGTGAACTAAAGATGAAGAGGTTAAGCCCCCGTATCATGAAGCGCAATCTGGAAGCATACATGGCAAGCACGGGTGGCGTACGCTGCTAATCGTCGCCTCTTATCAATGCAACCCCGGTTTGAGTCCTGCCGGGCTTGGTGTCATGTGAGTAGAGATGTTTTTTTGGTTTCGTAGGGTTTTTCTCCGATTTTTCAGGTTTTCCTTCTTTACTAAAAGCAGTTTCTAAATTCCAATTCTGTAAAGCTGTAACTTAACTGTATGATGGACATTGGGAGGGCAGGGTGTGGCTGGACAATATTTGGAATGCTCTGGTTATCAAAGCAGTCAGATTATATATTATCACGACCTTAATTTTTTATGACGAACTTACTTAACGATATACCTACCCACCCACCTACCTACCTTCTACATACATGTCTGCCTACATACCTACCTGCCTGCCTGCCTGCCTGCCTGCCTGCCTGCCTTCCTTTCTGCCTTTCTGCCTTCCTGGAACTTTATCTGAACCTGATACAATAGGCTCTGATGTAGGTGCTGGTCTTGTACAAGTGTACCACAACGATAAATGGGGAACAGTCTGTTCTGATAACTGKGACTCGTCGGATTCCAATGTTGMATGCAGACAACTTGGTTTTAACAAATATGTAGATTACTGGCGCACTRGACAAGGGGAGGGCAGAGTGTGGCTGGACGACATGGCATGCACAGGCTCAGAGGCCTCACTTCAGGACTGCCCTCACGCTGGATTGGGAGTTGTCAGCTCCAACTGCAAGGGTCACACGGAGGATGTTATCTATAATCATTATGATTATGCACGGTATTGTCACGAATCATAAGAGGAGTAATCTTTTTTTTTTCCCCTGATATTAAGACATGGATGCTGTGGGCTGTCTCSTTCAAGTATACCACAATGGTGAATAGGGAACAATCTGTTCTGATAACTGGGGCTCCTCTGAGGCCAAAATTGCGTGTCGACAACTTGGCTTTAACAAMAATGTAAATTACTACGGCTATGGACAAGGAAAAGGTCGAGTRTGATTGGACGAAATGCGATGTACAGGCTCCTATCCTCAAAGTGGATAAGATCTAACCTCGGAAAATAAGCCCTTTGGTAGTATTTGGAATGTACATCTTTGGTCTTATTATCGCGGAGGATTTTTTGTTGAGGGAGTATGCTTGAGCAATGTTATAGTGGTCTCCGCTCGATTCAGCAGACGTTAGT
>NW_022258461.1:13862-35666 GCF_009602425.1 Actinia tenebrosa | reverse complement strand
GCACACATCTATAAAATAGCTTCTTATCTCAAGGTTGAATGATATTTTAGGGCTGGGTTAGGTGCCACGAATGAGAAATTTGCAATATTCGAGGTCTCATAATCTTAGCTTTCCACGTCACGCTTTCAGTAATCTCGATCAGTTAGGATTATTTTTCAGAGTTCGAGCATTCCAAAAAAAACTATTACTGTTTTTATGCAGAAGTTACACTAGACTAAAGTTCTGGATAGAAAAATTAGCTTTTATGTGGAGAGAAACCCGAGAAAACAGACTTTGAAAGTAGCCCTCGGCCGACCTCGAAAATCGGCGTCTTTYACTGATTTGGGGTCGATGGACAAAAATTCGCATAGCGGGTGGAAAAAAGAATTTAGAACAATTCTAACTGCAATTTTGTAGTGAGGATAGATAGTACTTTCGATGATAGGAATATAAAAGAAATCTATTTTTCGAGCCCAGATCGAGTGGCACGCTGTTACAGAGACGCCCTCTTAATGATTAACAAAACTAGAAGACCCAACTCAATGATTCAACTTTTCCTGTCCGGACAGCGTAAAGCAACTAGCGATTTTCGTAAAAGAAAGACTTACCGTGAGATTAACTTCTTTTTTTTTCTCCTTCGTTAATACAAGTTATAGAACTAACGAGAGATAGTTCCGAATGTCTCCCGCTAGACTATCGAAAGCAATATAGTACTAGACAATGTTATATCGGGATCCAATCACAATAGACTACGTTAGATTAAACAATACATTAAAGTTTTGGTTCTTACCTTCTTCCAGAGGGAGGCGTAAAATACTGATAGAATTGGGAAAACACGTTGAGCCACCCCTAATACACACCCCTTCCCCTCCCCCATCCCCCCACCCCATCCCTCCCCGGGCCTGATAAGGGTTAAGAAGGAAGGCAACGTAAGGATCGCAAAAAGCTGGAAATGATCCCAAAAATCGCCCTACCCTAAACTTTGCGTGAAGAAAGCCTACTATTCGCTTAGTACACTGGTACTATTTATTATTGGGGGAAAATCACTTTTAATTTTTTTGGAAGTGAAAGACGAATTTAAGAATTTAACGGTACACGAAAGGGTGAAATTAATGAACTTCAAAATTCGCTCCAAGAAAAACCAAAAGGTCTTTCGTAGCAAAACTTTGAACTATTATTTTTGTGCCTTAGAACTGTTAGTTTGAAGTATTGAATTATATATTTTGACTAAATTTATTGCGAGATAATTTTCTCTGAATACGACATACTTTGTCCTTTCATATAGACTGAAGTACAAATGTGGATATTGCTACATCCAAATTTAGGTTCTAGCGAAAAGAGTCATGGGATCTTAAAAATGTTAGTCTAGTGAAAGTCGTGAAAGACAAAATCTAAAATTTAAACCTATCTAAAGGCCTGTTTAGACGGTACGATTTTTGCCTACAACCATCGTATACAACACGCTCGCGGCATCCTTCAACTCGAGTCCTAGCGTGTAAATCAAGCCTACAACTCACCTACGACAGAAGCTGTTGTATACGATAGTTGTAGGCGAAAATCGTACCGTCTAAATCGGCCTTAAAATATATTCAAACTTATTTTTATTCAAATATGTCGCGTCAAAAACACCCTGATATTTCGTAATGAAATACATGTAGTAGCCCAAACATTTAGGCTTTAACAGCCTGTAACGGTGTATTTAGGGGTCGAATTTGTTGTTAAGGACCGTTTGGAGACAATCTATCGATTGGAAGTGGTTGCGTGGCGATCCTAGGGTCCCTGGATGCTGGGATAGTTATTCGATATAACTCATAAGTTGCAGAGTTAGAAGAGCAGCGAGAAACTTGACAAAAAATTAGGAATTTAAAGAGCCTTAAAGATTTGTATCAGATAGGGTTATCTAAATCAAAATCCTAACTTCCAAGTTGTTGTAACTTTCATGGTCCTAGACTACATTTCTTCTACGTCACTCAATTTGTCATAATTTTGCTGTTCTTATATTGGTATCGTGACAAACGCTGAAGCCTGAATGTGGCTGTAGCAATTTCCACATTTGAGCTTTATACCTTTAAAACTACCTTGATTGCAATATGTAGTTTTTGTAAGAACAGCAAAATATTTTATCTTTGATCGGCTCGCTTCTGATGAAGCCGAAAGAAATGAGCATATAAACAATCTAGCTCATTTGCATAATTCAGCTAACAAAGATACTAGGTTAGCTATGAAAAGCTGCTAAACTAGACTAAAAGTAAATCAAGAAATGGAAACATTGCACTGGTATGTGTCCGCACAAGTTCCAAAGACAATTTTAGTGACTTTTCAATGATCTCCTGAAGTTTTATAATTTATTTAGTATTTTTTACGATGTATTGAGTGTACGATCAAAACGTGAAAATAGGTAAGGCTGCGTTCATAATTTATGGCATAGGGGGAGGGGCAGGTGAAATCTTTAAATGACAAAAAAGATTCTTAAGACCCCTCCCCCCTGAAGTCCCCCCAAAAAATAACTCTTCTCCCTGGACAATCTCTCATAGCTTTTTTTAAAATTTTGCATCCCCCGCCCCCCAATTCTCTGAAAAACATTTTCAAAGAAGAAAGAAGCTCCCTCGCAACAAGAAACAAGTGTCCGCGGCATTTCAGTCTGGAAAAATTATAACAATAAGTGATCTTTCCGGGAAAATACGAAAGCCGAGAAGGGACTTCAGACTCCAGAGTTAACAATTTCAGAGATAATAATTTAAGAGATGATAATTTCAGAGATAATAATTTCAGAGATAATAATTTAAGAGATAATAATTTAAGAGATAATAATTTCAGAGATAATAATTTCAGAGATAATAATTTCAGAGATGATAATTTCAGAGATAGTAAATGTAATTTCAGCGATAGTAATTCTAGAGACAAAACTTATTATGCCATGCCATCAAGTCTTTGCTTCGTCTCCTTTAGATCGATCGATTCGTATGCATTACGAACTCCTTTATAGTTATAGCCCCTATGTTTTGGTAAGTAAAAGTCATTCAATCAATTTTAATTGTATCATATGAGGTATATTATCGAGTGGTCTGCATTTAGGCCTATAAAGTATATATCGTGCTATACTCGTTTAGATTGGATGCCAGCGGGGCTATAACGGAGTTCGTAATGCATACGAATCGATCTACGATTTGATGGAATTTTTTGAAAATTTTTTGCAGGACCCTACTGAAAATAGCTTTTGCGAGTAGGCCTCCTGGATAAATTTATTATTATTATTATTATTATTATTATTATTATCAAAGGAGACGAAGCAAAGACTTGATGTCATTGCATAATAAGAAATTAATATCTCTGAAATTTCTATCTCTGAAATTGTTAACTCTGAAGTCTGAAGTCCCATCTCGGCTTTCGTAGGACAAATTAGTGTTTTTAGTGTTCACAAGCTACTATCTTAGTTTTGGACTGTTTGAACTTCGTCTATTTTGCACTTCTATATGACAGAACAAAGTATGTCGTATTCGGAGAAAATTATCTCCCAAAAGATGTAGTCAAAATATATAGTTTAATACTTAACTAACAGTTCTAAGGCACAAAAATAATCGTTCAAAGTTTGGTTACGAAAAACCTTTTGGTTTTTCTTGGAGCGATTTTTAAAGTTCACTAATTTCACTCTTTCGTGTACCGTTAAATTGTTAAATTCGTATTTCACTTCTAAAAGGCACGTGCTGAGTTATTATCTCCATCACCACTGCCAGAACCAGCACCAATGTAGACACCGATTCTATCTGCACCGATGATACCATTCCAACCAGTAACGATTGTACCAGAATTAACACCAATCTTGCCAGCTCCAACACCAGAAGCCTTTCAAAAGCGTGTGTTACCACCCTCACTGCTACCAAATAAACCCCAAAAGCCACAGTCGAAATCATCAATTATTATTTTTACTTCTGGTCTCCGTAATCCCAAGGTTAGTATCACATCTTATTTTCAAATGTTTTTCATTAGCTTTATGAGAACAAACCAGTAAATGAAAACTGCAAAACGTTTTGATGAAGGTGCTTCAAATGATTTCTATTGGAACAACAACTCTTGAAGTAGCCAAGGTCATTCTAGAGTCTCTAGATTTACTAAATGCAGTGAAGTTCTTGATTCTGCAACAAATTGATGACCAGTGCAGGAAACTTTGCACTAGAAATCCTGAGTACACATCAGTGCTGAGGATGCCGGTAGATAAACAAAAGGTAACCAACAAGGTAGAGCTTCTAATAACCGTTGTAAATATGTTTGTTATTTTCATTTCTTTGAAGGATAATAATTATACAAGAAATGATTACATTATAATAAAAGGGAATTCTATTTTTCTTAATTAAATCATACCATAATTACTTTTCATGAATTCTGATTTCTTTCATTGTTTATAATGAAGTTTATGTTTTAATGATAAATGTTAAGGGTTCCATATGTTGTCTAATGTGTATATTTATGTAATTTCTATAATTTAAGGAGCTTCAGAACTTTTCTTGGTTGTCAATTTTAGGGAAAATGAAAAAAAGAGCACCAGATGTTTTGGATTTCCTTGTTACTATTTCTCTTCCTAAAACAAAAGATGACTATGAGAGCAAAGTTACTCCACTGTGTGCTTCATACTGCATACTTAGGTGGAGTGAACTTTGCCTCGTACAAAAGATGAATACGCTGTCATTCTTGGAGTTGGAGGTGCCACAGCTAAGGTATCTGGTTAGTTATCTGTAGATTCAAAAAAGTCTTGGGGTAGTTTTTAGGTTAAAGTAATTTTCATTGCCGTTACTTACAGTCATGTGTAATCTATTTTGAAGACAACTCAAATATTAAACAAGGAAGGGATTACCCAATCAAGAGACAGATACAGGACAATTATGAAAGGAATTGGAACAGATCTTACTGAAAAAGTGCGAAAAGAAATGCCGTGTAATTTTCGACAACATTGACTTCAGAATCTTGGTTAATCTTGAACTGAAAAACCACCGTAATTCAGATCTACACTGGACAGCT
Source organism: Actinia tenebrosa (assembly GCF_009602425.1). The sequence continues at coordinate 30,674 of NW_022258461.1, read as the reverse complement.
CAGTATCTAGTATTTGATAGGGTGCCATCAAATATCTTTGATGATTCGAAACCTTTGGTACAGAATCTTGAAGGGTTTGATAACATTAACTATTTGCTGAGCAGCACTGAAACAGAAAGACTAAGACTATATTGTTTTGGTGGCCAGTATTCTTGTGGAATTCTTCGATTTCATGAAAGCACTGGAAAATATTGTTCCAAGTCATATAAATCACAGGTATAGGCATTTTTTTATATGTTTCCCATTTCAGGATCATGTGTCATTCCCTAGAGTATCATGGTTTAATGCTTGCACATGAGATAAAATAGAATATAATCGATACAACACAAACTAAAACCAGTTCCTAAATATTCTTTTTCATTTATAAATCACTTATTAACCTGCAGTATTACCTTTATATAGGTATTCTGAATACATGCAAAAGAAGTCCACAATCATTGGTCTACCAGTTGTATCTTATGATCAATCAAGGCATTCTGACGTATGTCAATATCTCGATGAACTCCAACAATTCCTTGCTGATATCCATAGACCACAGGTTTGCTTAACTTAATTGATGACTTATTCTACAGTTAAGATATGTGGATTAAGTGGAAGGTCCATATCAATAGCAGTAACACAAGRTTAATACACTCATCAGGAAAATATAACATTTCATGAATTTTTCCTACAGACCAATTAAACCACTATTCACTGACCTTGCACTATATGTTATGAAAAATTACATTTATGAAGTAGTTGCTGCTGGCCACAAGAAAACTGACTAATTTTTTCAAGTTTAAAAAACTTTTGTTAAGTCTGACAGTAAAATTTTATTTGTACTTTTCACTGATCTTGGGTAAATTGGACAAAGTCATTGACCAAAATCAAAATGATATGTTGAGGAAAAAAATTAGAATTTTCTCTCAGACCTGGTAACCCTCTTACACCAAAATATCAGTCATCCTTAAAATGAATGCATTATACTTGATCATAGGGTCAAAATCTACCCATAACACCAACCGAGAGAGAGGATATTTTCTAGGAAGTTACAGTTCCACTTGGGGGTGACCTGCTCGGGAGGGAACGAGTTACAGGTGCCAAAAAGACACGCATGGGATGTGACATGAAAACAGATAGATTTGAAAGAATAATTGAAACACCAGCACTGTGGCACACAAAACAAGCATTTCTTAAGGTAAAATATTTGTACAGCAAAAATGTTAATTGCATGACATTTAAAAGTTATGACTCAATACTTCAATATTTGAAAATGACATTATAACAACTTTGGGTTGAAGTATCAAATTAAAGAAATTATGTTGATATTATTCATATATAACATAACATGATATCATGACTCACTACATTTCTTTATTTTGCAACTAGTTTATATGGGAGGAATTGTATAGAGCAACACCTGCATGTGCAAGAGAAGTTGGAACATTGTACCATCTCAAGCAATGTTTTAGATTGGTCAACGTCCCTAGTAGAGCTCACGCATGAGCGCCTTGCGGCAGCACTTGCTTTTTCGAGCTCTCTGAATTTGTTTTACTTTACATCCACACCATCTACTCCATATTTATTCTGGTTGCCGCAGGTTTGAATGTTTGGTTTCTGACTTGGAGTCTTAATGTCTAATGATGCTACAATATACTGGAATAGCTTTATCTTCAATATTTTTGTCTATGACTAGTCAAACACTCGAACCGTTCTTATGGAAAACGTTGGTGCAAGTTGGAATTGCTCGAGTAAAACCTACGCGTAGAGGATGCCGAGCGGGCACTGCTGCGAAGAAAAGGATCCCAGTTGTTATGAATCTGCCGAAGAACCGGAATTATACAGAAAATGTAGGTTTCAACTTGGTGGATGAGCTTTCAGAGATAGAGGAGAATAATTTGCATACTGCTGGAGAGAGCTTATTAAATATTCCATCTGTCACCTCTCGTTGTAGGAACAGTACAAACTGCATTGTTATTGATCGATCGCCATTGTTGTCCGCTCGAAAGGCCTGTTCTTCTCTATTAACTCTCTGCTTAGCTAATGTTCAATCCATCAAGTCCAAATCGTCGGATCTATTAGAATTTGTGCTTTCCATGGATGTAGATCTATTTGCAATCACAGAGACATGGTTGCGAGACAAGGATATGGCGGCAAAACTGGAATTTATCCCTTCTGAGACTCATAAATTTATACACGTGAATCGTGTTGATCGTTCTGGGGGTGGAACTGGTCTACTGTTTAAGAAAAACATTGATGCCAAGAAAGTTGATGCTGGCGAGACCAATTCATTTGAGTTTTCGGAGTGGAAAGTTGAATTTGAGTCGCTAAGGGTAAGACTTGTCATATTCTACCGTATGCCATACTCTCAAGCTCATCCAGTCACGCCCAAAGTGTTTTTCCATTAGTTCAGTTCGTATTTAGAGTCAATAATTCTAGTACCGGAGTCCCTTGTACTGGTAGGTGATTTTAATTTTCATGTGGATGTCCCTGAAGATCCTGATGCTCGGGTGTTTTTGGACCTGCTCTTGTCCATGGGGCTTAAACAACATGTCTTTGGCCCAACCCATACAAGTGGCCATACTCTTGATCTACTGATCACGCGTGAACATGACTCGATCATTCCTGATCTTCCCATGGTGGATCGATACCTCTCTGATCATGCGGCTATTCTCTGCTCACTCAAATCCTCGAAGCCTGAACGGATGGTCAAAGAAATCTCCTATAGAAAGCTGAAGTCCATTGATATAGATAAGCTTCGCTCTGACCTCAATCAAACAGAACTCTGTTCAAAGAAATATGCAAATGTTACTGAGTTGACCTCAGCTTACAACATGACGCTATCATCTCTTCTCCATAAACACGCACCACTCAAGAAGAAGACATTTGTCTGTAGACAGCGTGTTCCCTGCTGGTTTAGTTCTGACATCAAGGCTGCGGTACAAGCGAGGAGAAAGACAGAAAGGAAATGGCGTCGCTCAAGATCCCAGGAACATTTGCAAGCGTTCAAAACTGCTCGAAATCGAGCCACATATCTGATGGGTGAAGCACGCCGTGACTACTATTCTAACATGATAGCAGAAAACAGATTTGATCACCGCAAACTGTTCCAAATTACCAGTATGTTGCTGCGGGTACCATCTGATGTGACATTCCCAGAAAGTATACCTCCTACTGATCTTGCTAATAACTTTGGTAACTATTTTGTGCAAAAGATAGAGACCATCGGTACGAAACTGGATGCATTAACTCCATCTGGAGAACCTGATGTTATAGATGAAACATGTGCTCAGGTGGTACTTAGCTCTTTCAAGTCTTTAACTGAAGAACAAGTCGCGCAACTCATTAGGAAAGGGGCAAAGAAGTCCTGCCCCTTAGATCCGATGCCCACCTCGGTAGTCCTGCAAGTACTTGATGTTTTGCTTCCAGTATTAACATCCATGGTCAACATGTCATTCGAATCAGGTTTGTTCCCCGTTGAATGGAAGGCGGCTCTTGTTATACCGGTCTTAAAGAAACATGGCCTAGACATTGCATATGAAAATGTTCGTCCTGTTAGTAATCTCTGCTATGTCTCCAAACTATCTGAGAGAGCCGCGGTCGAGCAGTTAACAAATCATATCAAAGATAATGATCTACATATGGGTCTCCAATCTGCGTATAAGCAACATCACAGTGTAGAATCGGCGTTACTCAAGGTTAGAAGCGATATTCTGTTAAACATGGAGGCGCAGAAAGTGACACTGTTGGTCCTGTTAGACCTTAGTGCAGCTTTTGACACGGTCAAACACGGCATTCTGCTACAGAGGCTGAAGACAAAGTTTGGTGTCGGCGGAAAGGCTCTTGACTGGTTTACATCGTACCTCGTGGAGAGAAGGAAGCGTGTGTTGGTGAAGGGGGGTCTCTCCTCTAATTTTCCCCTGCGTCAAGGGGTACCTCAGGGGTCCTGTCTTGGGACTGTGCTGTTTAGCATTTATATGAGCAAGCTCTTCGATATCGTCCAGCGACATCTTCCTCAAGGCCACTGTCACGCGGATGATACGCAACTTTATTTAGCATTCAGTCCCAATGTACAAGGAGATGCTGATGCTGCTGTTAGTGATGCGTGCATGCATCACAGACTTAAAGAACTGGATGATTAGAGATCGTCTGATGTTAAACGACGATAAGACTGAATTTCTTTTACTAGGTACTAGGCAACAACTAGCTAAGGTAGATATTGATAGTATACTAGTTGGTAACTCATATATCGAAGCAAAACCAGTAGTAAGGAATTTAGGGGCCTGGTTTGATAACACTTTCAACATGAATACTCATATCAGTAAAGTTTCTGGTGCGGCTTTCTACCATCTGCATAATATCAACCGCATACGTAAGTTTTTAAGTCCAGAGGACACAAAAGCTTTGGTGCATGCATTTGTAACATCACGCGTTGATTACTGTAACAGTTTGTTATATGGTTTACCTGCAAAGCATTTACATAAATTGCAACGAGTTTTGAATACTGCGGCAAGGTTGGTATGCTGCGCCCCGCGGTTTTGTCATATCTCGCCTTTGATGCGCGAGCTGCATTGGCTACCAGTTAGGTACTGTATACACTTTAAGATACTGCCATTCGCATTTAAGGCCATTCATGGTCTCGCGCCACCGTACATAAAAGAATTGATTTCAATCAAGAGTCAAGGCAACTACAATCTGCGTTCATCTACAGGAATATTGCTAGCTTATCCTAGTTTTCGCACACGGGCCACTTTAGGGGACAGAGCGTTTGTTGCAGCTGCGCCTGCACTTTGGAATGACCTTCCATTTGAATTGCGCGCAATAACTGATATTAACGCATTTAAGCGTCATTTGAAAACTTTGTTTTTTAGCCTGGCATACAATTAGGTGATTTGAAATATATTATGTAATCCAGAGAGCATCCACAAAGTYGGGACATGATATTATTTTATGTATATAGTTATATTTTTATGATTTTTATTGGTATTTTGTTTAGATTAGTTCCTTATATTATTATATATGTATGTATATATATGAGTGTGTGTGTATATGTGTATATATATATATATATTATTATATGTAATTTCGATTGTGATTACAATATTTATTCATATTMTAATTTTAGTGAATTAGATTAGATTTATTTTATATCATATATATTGTAATGCGCTGCTGATAATTTTATTGAAGCAGAGCAATATAAGTCAATAAATTATTAGTAGTAGTAAAGTGAAGAAAATCGATGCAAGCTGTGAATATTTAATGCTTTCTGCAACAAAGGCATATATATGCTCAGCATTTATGAAATGGGCAGCCATTTAAAGCACAAGTGCCTCTCCAACATTTTTGAGACATCTGCCAAAAGATGCATCTGGAGATGAGAAACGGAATTTTCTGCAAGAGCATATAGGAGAGTTTGTAGACGAATTTGCTATGACAGAGTTTGACATTGAAAAAAAATGGAGAGAAGGAAAAGAGAAAAAGAGTCAGGCAAAAGAGAATGAAAGAATGGAGCCATCTATTCAAGGATCATCAGCTACTGTTTCAGGAAATATAAATAGGGAAGAGTTACTTGCTCCAGGTAATTTCATACATATATGATAAAAATAGGTACAAAAAAACAGCAGTAATGACTACCTCCTTTAATTTTCACAGGTCATTTAACTATTTTGTTATATAAACAGTCTAGCAACTATTATTTTCTAGCAGTTGGAAAGATACTGGAAACACCAGAGAACATCCAAACAATAAACAGAAATTTAACTGTTGCAGTACTCGTATTATCTATCATTGTACCTGCATCTGATAACTTGACATCTGGCCAAATGGTTATCTGGCAAAAAGAACTATTAGCAGCATTAACCACATCGGATACTATGACAGGTCAAACTGATCAAGACAAAGATACACTTGATTCAAAGAGTACTATCTCAGATATCCCCACAGATAGTGAGAGAAGATAGAGTACTTGACTATGGCCTACAAATCATACAGTTGGGTCTCATGTTAATGCACCTTAATGATACAGAACGTGAAGGTGATGGTGAGCGTAGTCTCGTTAACTGGAAGATGCTAATCTTGTAATTTAGATGCAGAAAAAAAGGAACAATGTATGCATATGAAGCTCTAAGGTTTATGACATGCATACGAGAAAACTGCTCATAGAGTATTRCATGGACAATTCGTAAATCCAAAAGGAGGGCTGGGAACTAACTATGCCAATGATTTGAAAATGGAACATCTTGTTAAAAGTAACAAAGACATTTTAAAGGGACTATGTGCGAATAAGACATTGAAAGCTGTTCAAAGATGCTCAAGAGCTGCAAATGGATTGAAGGAGATTTGCCAAAAATTCGATCAAGAATCCGGCTCACATTTCTGATGATTCCACTGCTCACACACACGCTTGCAGCACAGAAAATATCGTGGAGATGCTTAACATCATAAATGCAACAAAACCGTTTGATCATCAATCTGGTAGAACCCTCATTACATTCCCATAAATTTCCAAGACTCCACTTGATAAACTGAATGTTCCACGTTTGCATTCATGGATGACCAATCACGAAAGAAAACTATTTAAACATATGTATCTTTACGGCGGAGATGAAAATAAAGATTCAGAGGAAGAGTCAGACGATGATGATTTTGTTGAAGATGATGATTGTGCTGATGAAGTATAAAATACAAATATGTATTTGAAACACAAATTACCTTTTGAAGCATACATATGTTTAATCTTGTATAATGTTTGAAATGTATTTTGGATTATAATGTTCCAGAGCTGGACAGCATTGTCATGACTAAAAACAGGTAGTTTATCTTCTATATCTTCTAATGACCTGAAGTTAGATAAGGTTTCGACAATATCATGCAGGAGTTCCAAACTCACACCACTTATAWAGCTTGTGCTTCCAACAACAGATCTTCCAATGCCAGGTTGAGAGCATCTGAAGTTTTCAAATTCTTCTAAAAGTGAAAGAAGTCCTGAAAGAAGTCCTAACTTTTTGTATGCTGGTCTGAAATCCTACCTAATAAATTGTTATTTTTAAAAAAGTCGTGAGAAACACAATTATAAAAAGGTTCTATAGGTAAAACTTGGTAAATCAAAGACTATCCATATCCAGCTGGGAGAATAGCTAAGACGTCTTTTTCTTTAAGACAAATGGCTTCTAGTTTTAGGTATTGCTTTTCTTTTAAGTTTAAATCTCCTTTTCCAATTACTTTTAGTCCGTAATCCAATGCATCACGAAAAAAATCTAATTCTTGACGCCTGGACGCCATTTTGAAAATTTTGTTTGAGCATGCGCAGTTGAAACTTCCGGTCCAAGATTCACGGACCAGAAGCTCGCATCAAATCGGCTGCAACCAGAGCCTCTCGTTTTCGGTGCTGAGTACGAGATTGGAGGGATACAGGGCTGCTTTACCTACTGGGACCAACATTGTCTTGGAGGAGAGGGGGTACGAACAATATTCTTTTTTAATAAGAGAAATTCTACTATTTCATGATTGGATGAAAAATTCTCAACTCTTTTTGTCCAAGATTGAAGCTTTGAAAGATTTTTAAAGCGCAAAAACTACCAATTCAATATTATCAACGATTTGGCATTTGAAAAACCCGTAAAACCCTGCAGTCTAAGCTAAAAGAGCTAAAGAAACGAGGCAAAGCCAAATTCATCAGTGGCATTGACAGAAGATGAGATGAAAGTCTATGAAAAAGGTCTCCTTGGAATTTCAAGTCCTGAGGCGCTTCTTAACTCTTTTTGGCTGAACAATGCTCTTCATTTCGGACTTCGTGGGATTCAGGAATATTACAGTATGTGCTGTTCGATGTGACTTTGAGCAAAACAACGGGATTCATGGCCGTCCCACGATCGAACGTTTCAGATTTAAGAAAAAATGAAGAATTACTTTTTAGGCGTTTATTAGGAAAGCAAAGTTCAGTTCAGCCTTCGATCGATCACATTAAAAAAAGTATGTGATATGATTATTTCTGGTGTTGCAAAACAAGAAGTGAAGAGACGCTGAAGGTTTGTTTGGCGCGTTTGTTTACAGTACACTCAGTTCACTCGGTTTCGTTTACACCAAATAATTTCGCTTTACTGCAGTTGTAAATAAGTTCTGAAAGAAACGTTTATAATATTGGAAAGCTTAGGCTATAGTAGAAAAGTATATGATGTTACTGCTGCTGCAAAATAAGTTGGAAAAAAGTTTTTAACGGACAAAAGTGAAAGGACGCTGAAGATTTGTTTACAGTAATTGTGCAATTAGTCATTACACAACGATCAAGATAACTAGAAAATAAAGTTGTATTAAAAGGCATGCGCTTGTTTTTTCAAATGAAATATATTTGACATCTATACGCATTTTAAACCCAAAGAAACAGTATTGCTTCCGATTGGAAAAATAGATTTCAAATATGAGTGATTGCAAAGAATTAAAAACTAACAACAACAAGCAAAGCTTACACGCGGATCGAAGGTAAAAGATGGTCGATGACTTAAGCTGTTAATGAAAAGGTTCTCTTTACCAGGTAACCTGCTGTGCGGTTCAAACCGGCTAAGAAGAAGCTTTTCTAGCTTAAGTAGGCAAAATGTAATTCCATCTCTTTAGAACTAACAAGCTTCGTGGCGTATGCGAACATCCGAATTCGGGTTTGACGGACTGATGGAAATTAGAGTTGAAAATGGTTTTTTTCCATGATTATGAAATGGCATATTTTACATTGGTAGCTCTATCACTGCCTTTCGAAACTTTGCAACTTATTTCATCTTCTCCTTTGGATTCTTAGAGTCTCTGAAACCGTCCCACCAGATAACCCGGTCTACCCTGCCACCAGGGTCTTGTTAATTCAAGGCTATTACTGGACTTGCAACTAGCTATTTATCTGATTTAGTTACTATTAAAAACAGTCTAGTTTAACTTTTAGATCTAATAATGCGCTCTTACCAACAGCACCTCCGGCCAAACTTTGCCCAAATCATGGGCTAGAACGTTTACATGCCGCCTCTGTAGAACGGAATTATTCACCTGCTACAATTGTTATATAGCTAATATATTTGACGATATAACGAACACTCTTAATGGTTGAAAGTTGACCACTTTACACTAGCTAAATATAATATTCACGCAACCTTTGAGCAACACCGCTATATAAAACTGCGGGGAGGTTAATCTAAACCCACGCCAAAAGTCCTTAATAACTCCCCAAGTTTACAATACACACACAAAAACTCTTGCCAGATATCGGGTCAATTTTGGGGGACAATTTTTGGAACATTTTCCTCTTGCAAATAAGATTCTTGTTTGAGTTGTACCCATATTCATGTGTCTCCCTCATGTTCAACCGGTAAACAAAGGAACGATTGGGAATGAATGGTACAAAAAAAAAACAAAAGAAAAGAAAAAGAAAAAAAAGTAAGAAAGCAATGCTGAGATGACCTTTTAATTCGTTTTAAGTTACAATCATTCTACCAATTTTAATTATTTTAAATATTGTGCCTTTTAACTGTTAGCCCGTTATTTCTTTTACCTTTTAACTTTAGTAACGTTTATACTTGTATTATTGATTTTTGCTGTATTCAAAGCCAATTTTTAAGGGATTACGTTTTTTCTGGTCGAATTCCGGAGCGTTTTTCTGAAAGAAACAGTAAACCAGTTGAGGAAGCTATTGTAACTTTGATATTCACACATACCTAACGAGACTACTATCATTACCACTGAGCTCTTTAGTCCAGTGGCGTAGAAACTCTAAAGATGTAACGGGTACGCGATTTTATAGACTCAGTTTGCTACTTCAAGGAAAGAAACCTACCTAGACATTTAGCATTCTCGTTTAGTTTCATACTTTTCTACTTTAAGGAATGAAACCTACCTGGGCATTTAGCATTTTCTTTTAGTTTCAGACTTTTCTATCTTAACGTTGTAGGGAGGGCATTCGTAGCATGTATCTTGCTTGGCTACAAGTTTGTACTGGAATCCATCTTTGCAACTGCTCCAATCTAAGTAAACAAAAATTAGTTATGCAAAATTAAAAATAAATGCTTTCGAAAGAAAGTAATGGAACATGATACAGAAAATAATAATGTAAAATCGTATTGAGGCACAAAAATGTAGCAAAAAAAACAAACAAACAAACAAAAAAAGGATTACTTTAAGTAACAGTCCATGTTCGAGATATGAAGATTCTAGCACGATATCGAGGCACTCCGGAATGAGCAGTAAAATTTTAATTTCCAAAGTTAAATTAAACCTCAAAATGATCGATAGAAATGGTGTTGTGTAGGTAAATTCAATTATAACGTTGTTCAGTAGTGAAATGACTAGCATTTCTATCAAAATTTGCTTATTATTGCAATAATTTGGAACGTCGAACATTATTTCGACGTTGATTGAGTTGTTTGCAAGGCTGTCTTTTCATGGTTCTCCGTATAGTGCAAATCGATGGATTTTGTAATCCATTGATTTGCACAATATATAGAACCATGAAAGGACAACCTTGCAATCAACTCTATATTTCAAGATATCGAACGTGGTCTATTTGAAATTTACCTTTTTTAAGGCGATAGACAAAGTTGGACCAATGGGATCCAACTCCAAATCCATCATCGTGATGCCAGCAGTTGTTTTTACAACCGTGCAGGTTGTAGGTTATTTCTTCATTTTTTGGCGATGCCCAGCATTCTGTCTTGTGCTGTATTCCAAAGTATTCAAACCCTTTTTCCTCTGCTTTTTTTTGCACTCTTCAAACATTCTTTTGAAACCTCCTGGTGAATCATCGAATTTAATTTTTCCGTGATAAAACGACAAGGCGCGATCGCTGCTATCCTCGTAGCAACCCAGCGGTTCCCACTCCTTTTCAGCTAATAGAAATATAAAAAGACGTATTTTACTGTGGAAGGGTTCAAGAAGARCCAAGAAGATTATCAGTAGAGCAAATAAATRATATATAAATATACCATTTTCAAGTTCCAAACTAGCCTCGGCTACCACAGGTAGCCCGAGTAATTACTKCTGTGTTGATTACAGACTCATATACTAAGATCATTGGCTTATATTAATAGATGCCAACAGTCAAGTAAAATATAAAATGGTCTTAACGCAGGTGAATGGATGTTTATCGACGTAACAATATTTTTATTATGATCATCCGGGTGGATGTAGTCCTGAGTTTTCCATGGCCAATATTTTTAAAGCTTTGAATTGTTTGTTACTCCTAATTGTAGAAACGTTGACATATAAAAATAACAAACAACAAAATAACAAATAAGAATGAATTTTTTTTTTTTAGTAAAACAGGAGTAATTATTTCAATGTTTATAAGTTATAGCTGAGCTACCGCGCGTGCCGAAGGCCCGCGCAAGCGGAGCACCATACTTAAGAAAAAATGGTAAACCATCGAATTGATTTTTCATGGCTTGGTTGACGTCACTTCCGTCCGTACTTTCTTACGTCCGTCCGTGTACATAACACAGGGATCCCCCTGATGTCAAAAACCACTCGCAAATGCGGCTCTCAAATGCACAGAAAAATTCGCTTTAGAGCAAAGTATTAAAAAAAAACTTTCATATAGTCAAAGGTAGAGCAAGAAGTGTCCTGCAAGAAGTCAGGTGTGTTTTTTATTAAGCAATTGTATATTATTTAATATTTTGACAAGAAATGTTGATCGACAAATCAAAGGATTTCTCTCAAAGCTTTTTTAAATTATTAAAATATATCTATACATAAGCTTGGGTCGCGGAAAACAGCTGAAAGCTTTAATGCTGGATGAAATATAATCAAGAGAACAAATATTACAGCAAATATTTAGCCTTTATTTAGCATTGTAAATCTTTAACAATTCGGTTGTTTTTAACCAAATATCGTATGTTTTTCGTTCAAGAAAAATACAGCTTTGTTCGCCTCCTATCGCGGGGTCCCATCGGCAAAGCAAAGAAGACTTTCATTAAATAATTTTATATTTTTCTATGGATATTTTATTTAAATATTGAATGAAATATAAAATTGCCCCAAATATTTAAAAGTTTTTTTTTAAATGCATTTGAGAACCGCATTTGTGAGTAGTTTTGCTTTGACACCAAGTGGGATTCCTGTGTTGCGTACACGGACGACGTAGATAGTGACGTCAGCCAAGCCATGAAAAATCAACTCGATGGTTTACCATTTTTTCTTAAGGAGCTCCGCTTTTGAAAATTATTTCTAATTGATTCCTATTTATTATTTATTATTTGATATTTGTTACCTTATATAACAATGTTCATGCTATTAGGTGTAACTTGAAAAACGAAAACAACTTCAGTAAATCTATATGCACCATACAACATACTTACTTTCCTACTTTCTTTCTTTCTTTTTTCTTCGGCTTTTTATTATTATTATTATTATTTTTTTTTCTTTTTTTCGTTCGTTCTTTCTTTCATTCTTCTCTTTTTTTTCCTCTCTTTTCTTTCCTTTTTTATGTTTCTTTATTACAAGGCAACTGGTGAAATCGAATTACGATTTGGATTTTTTTTTTTATGGAACGAAAATCGGAGAACTTGGAAAAAACCATTTGAAGCGCAGGCGGCAACCAACAAACAACACTACTCACATGCTAATCGAACCCACCTTGCATTGGTGAGTTAAAAGCGAACTTACCGCTGCGTCCCCTTTTCTTCTCATGTATACCATACCATGTATACCATTCAAGCACTTAATGTTCTCTCCTACTTACCGGGCAAGACCTTCAGTTCCATCACTGGATGATAAAACTTCCCCTGGTTACTATTACAGCGCATTTTATATCGGTTACTGTCTTCTTCTTTCACATCAGTTATCCTGAACCACGCTTTGCCAACGTTCAAATCTCCAAAGAATGAAACCCTGCCATCATACGCCGTGCCAGGAATTACCTCCACTTCATTTTCCCCTTTATAGTTATTTACATCTGACAGCCATGGATTTGGATTGATGTCATCGGCATTCCAAATGCCAAATACACACCAACGATACTTCGTACCGGCGTCGTCCGTAACCTTGATTTCTACTGTACTTCCACTAGTGACGGTTTGTGTCGGCAGGGTTGCAGGCATAGATGCATCCGAATCTGACAGTAAAATGATGCTCTTTAAATACTGTTTCTATGAACCAGTTCAATGTTGTATATTCAATTAAGCCTTATAGACGTCACACTTATTAGCATATTGTACGTATAAACTTTCATAACTTAGAGACAGATCACTCAAATCAAGAAATATTTTACCATTCAACTATTTACTTCATGTAGAATCAGTACTGAAAGTATTGTCGAAGGGTTCATGTGCACTTTAAGTCGAGGATATACGAAGCGTAGAAACGAGTTATTGTAACGGGCCTGAATATGATGCAAATATGTCGGTCATTCACTAATTCTCCCTCACTCGGTCACTCACTAAGATTTTATCAAGTCGTCTGCTTACGAACGTTTCACTAAGTTAACAATACGCTCAATGTCACACCCACCTCTCGACACTTGACCAAATTGTAATTCATTCCTACACTTCGTGCCACGCAAAGCGCAATTAGTAACAAACACTACAATGTTAAAAGCACAAAGAATATTGTGTATTAAAAAGTAACTTACTGATCCAGTAATTGATTGGATAAAAATTTTAGATTAATATTTGAAAGGAGTAGGTGGAAAACTTTTATTCTATTGTGATTACGAATTCTCCAAACTACCACTGACAGTTCCAGATTTTTATAGAGAATGCATTAAAGTTTGGTCTTCTTGTAACGGAAGTAAAGCGAATCCATCCAAACTAGAACTTGTTGCAAATCAAATTCTTTGGAACAATAAATATATCTGTATCGATAAAAAATCAGTTTTGAGGAAGGTCTGTTTGCAAAAGGCATACAAAAAGTTGGACATCTATTTGATGCCAATGGTGTTTTGAAATTGGAAAATAAAACATTTCATTTAAAGATTACAGCTTTGGAATTTTATATAATGTTAAGTCTGCAAAATGCAATGCCTCAGGAATGGCGAAAACTTTTGAAAAGGAACTCATCCCAAGTACCATATATTACATACCCATTGAATGAAAATATGAAATATCTTATTTGTGATTCTGAAAAAATTGAACTTACAAAGTTAGAATCAAAGAAAATTTATGATTTCTTTGTTTCTAAAAAGGCTGAACCTCCAACAGCAAAATTTAAATATGACATTGAAAGTGARGAATCCTTGAACTGGAAGAGCATATATACGTTACCTTTTATAGTTACTATAGAAACTAGGTTAAGAGAACACAAACACTTTTTTGCATAAAATTGGAAAAATAGATTCTCCACTTTGTAGTTTTTGTAAGGAAAAAGTGGATAGTCTTGAATATATATTTTTTAAATGTACAATTATAAAAGGTTTTTGGAACGATATAATGACTTTTTTAACAAAACATAACATTCATCATTTTACTTTAAATGTAAATAGCATTCCACTTGGTGTCTTTGAGAWAGATGATATATATTACAAGCTTYTAARTCATATCAWCCTTGAGGCAAAGCATTATATATTTCTTTGCAAGCTTAAAGAACTCACACCAACTATAGATTATTTTCAAAAAAAAAAAAGATTACCTTTATCTGTGAATCTATCATAGCGAGAGATTCAAGCGAATTAGATAAACATAAAAAGAAATGGAAACCGTTATGGAAATTTTTTAACCCCCTTGAATAATTAACTGTTTGAATAATTAACTGTATATATGTATTTTATTGCATTATCTGTAAAATATTTAAAAAATCATGATATTATCGAAATAAAAATTCTTGTAAATATCAAATGAGATGATATGTTATGTTGTAAATATTCAAATAAACTGCTATGGATAAAAAACAAACAAACAAACATACACTACAGTATGGAGTGTGACTGTGCCTGGTGCCCGATGGACAGCATGACTAGCACGTTTATTACAATTATATCTTACAAATCAGTCATTGACAGTTATAGTTACAGATTTATGTACTTGACTTCAATATGTGTATTGACCTTTTATATAACTAAATATTGGGGAAAATGTTAAATCAAAGATTAAACATGGCTAAATTGATAATCTTATAATCAAATACTACAAAATTAAATTATAAACAATATACATAACTATACGTAAAGCAAAAAATGCTAAATGAAATTACAATTTAATGTATACGCTACCCGCTACGAAAAAACCAGTAGGATAAAACCCCTTGGTACAAAAAAACCCACTGGACAACGTAGTCCTCGACCGAATGCAACGTATTTACGCTCCGAGGGCTAGAGCTTAAGGAAGACTAACTTAAGTTTGGTTCCACTATATGGCTGTCCAACAAGCGAGAGAAAGACTCTAAGGACTTGACTTCTTAAATACTAATAGCGAATTCATTAGCATATTCTATGATGCTACTAACATAATGAAACAATGATTAATAGATTTTCACGTGTAGCTACGTGTGAAAATACAATAACTCAGAAACGTAATGAAATCGCTTTCCAACTGCACGTTGTTACGTTGGAAAACATTATTTCTTGTTTGTAAACGCGGCCTCAGCACTTATTAGGTGTATTTTACCCAAAACAATTTATATACTCATCGAAATAAGATGAGCTTTTCTCCAATTCCTTTATATTACGTACCTTTACATGTAATTCGGATAAGCAAAGGGTTTGATGTCAATCAAAGCCGTGGAAATCAGTTCACTCTGGAACTCATGATAATTTTTCTCGTAAGCAGGCCGATTTTTCTTCAAGATTCCTGCTATACTTTTTGTTCTTTGGTAACTTGGTATAAATTTCTTTTTCGATTTTTCGTTATCGTTTGAAGAAATCATCGTGTAAAGCCTGTTGGCTGACATTTTTGAGCCTGAAGAAACATCAGCCAGCTTGTCGCGAACTGACCTGTTGAATGTTCTTTCGGCTCGATCTAGAAGGATTCATTTAAATAGTAAAATATGCCCAATCCTTCTCACGATTACTTCGCCAGTATTTTCAACCAAATTCCTTCATAACGAGTTCAAGACTCGTCATGTTTGGTTTTAGGCCATCGAACCACTATGAAGCTAGAACCTTTATCAGAAATGATTGCTTTTCCGGTGAGGCAGGCCTATCGATCACATATCTTGCACCAGAAAGGTTTTTCCTTTTGTTCCTCGCTAAATTATTTGTTTGTTTGCCCATGATTAATCGTTTAAGCCTAAGAATCCGTCGTTTGAACATGAGTGTATAGAGTAGCTCAGTACTACTATGGATTTGTTTTAAACTCTTTCAGCATGAATACAGCTTTGAGTAACTAAATTACAAATAAAGTAAAGATATTTTCGCGGCATCTTGAACTATTTGGAGTTTGTAAGCATTGTTTTGGGCAGTCTTTTCGAGTTCGCCGACCGACCCGTGTCCGCTCGTGAGTAGTTTTAGCGTCCGATAAAAAGCTAAAGATCATTGTTGGCCACATCCTCAGAGTACATGCATATCCGATTCCTCGATAGCCTGCACGAGAGCCCACACGAAGCTTTGGATACGTCATCCAATTCATATATGGGTAGTATTGCGCAATTTTTGCATTTTGACGAGCAGGAGAAAGAAAAAATCAACGCATTTTAAGACTGCGCTGCTACAGGCAACCCAGTAATTATACTACGAATTTGAATCTTGCGGTTTAGATGTGGGATGATACCACTGAGCGTGCGCACAGGTAAACATAGAACAAAAGAATTGATGAAAGATGCAGATTCAAATAAGATAATATCTGATGAGAGAAACGATTGACTATGATTAGTGAAATTTGTTTTGAATTAATGATATTACAAATTTGCTTAATATGAGACAACCCGAGCAGT
>NW_022258460.1:12391-26176 GCF_009602425.1 Actinia tenebrosa | reverse complement strand
AGTTTAAAGCAAGTAACAGTCTGATTTATTTACCCCATGGTTAAACTTCAATTTTGTTTTCCATAACACATAATTTGTAAGAAAGTTGTAATCGTGGTTCAAATTAAAGTTTTTTGTTGTTATTATTGTTGTTGTTTTTGTTAAGTCGGCCATTTCCTCCTGCCCCTCGGAATATGACAGGCTGCACAGGAGGCCCACGGCAACAATGTTTAAAATATAATCTATTATGCGTTTAGTCAAGAGACCATGAARGACARAGAGGGGCTCTCGCGCTATCCTTTGGATATCAGGATTCCCGAAAAGTTATTTTTATCGTGATTACTCCTCAGGAAAACTCTCCCGTTTCCGGTTTAAAGCTGATGTACAGAGAGCCGATATCGAGAAATAAATAGTCAGATTATCGCACTTTTTAAAACCCAAATCGAAACCCTTTTATTCCGTTAATGATTCCCAACGATACGATACTTCAATTTGTCGTTGAAAAGATTAAATACATCATATTTTATGATTGAAAGAGTAAGAAAAGAGTTTGAAAATCACTGCGAAATTGAGGCAAGGGCTCGTGCACATCCCAAGGCCATTTTTCGCTTCTTTAGGAAATCTAAGAAATCCTTCATTGATTTTAAAACATTTTCAAGCATAACTTGTATTTAAAAAAGCATTATGTAGAAGACTTCAATTCTACCAAAGCTGCGAGTAAACCAATCTAGATTTTTGTAAACGCCTTCACGAATCAATATTTTTTTCCAAAAAAAAAAAAGGAAAATTTTTTTCTCATAAATTGAGGAGAAATCTCTATATTTTTCAATTATTGGACCACAAACCTAGCGTAAACAAAACGTTTTTTCATTTGTCTCAGAAGCACATCGTCAGATTTAAACTTAGATCTTATTAACCGAGCGGGAGGTYTGTACGGGATAATCTTGACCGAGGTCGGAATGTACAGACCGAGGTCAAGATTATCCCGTATAGACCGACCAAGCTCGGTTGATAAGAGTCTTATTATATCGCGATGCGCGATGCGATCTATCCAATCAGATTGCTCGATTTGCTATTTTACAATAACTTACAAATTTCTGGCGCGCTGATTGGTTATTTTTTATCATCAATAAGAGGACAGACAGATAAAGCTGACGTCAACGAGCGCGCGCTCTTTCCGTYGATTGTTTTGATCACTAAAAATGAGAAGTTTTTATCGTTTTTGTTATTGTAAAAAACCAATTGACATCAGATTTTTATGTGTCTGTCCTCTTTTTGAAGATAAATTTCCTCATCACATTGTCAAAGTAGTATGCGGATCCACTCGGGCTACGTCTCGTGAATCCACACTACTTTGACAATGTGATGACGCAATTTATCGTCAATAACTTTCGCGAGGGGACGGAAGAGCGGACGTCTGTTTTTTTTTTGGTTTTTTTTCCCAGGCTACTCAAAATGTTGCCATCATAATTCCTTTATTTTCCCTAGAGTATCTCTTATGAATCTCTACTTTAAAAAGATCATATTGACACAAGCGTAATAAAAAATGAGATTGTTTTAATCTAATATTGATATGCAAGATCTATTTACATGCACAAATCAAAATAAATATATAGAATCCAATCAAACCACTTATTGAATGTGCAGTAGAGTGCAATTAACAATTAATCCGTGAAACACTAATTACTAAATAGTACAAAATAGCGCTAATTAAACAATAGAAAATAATGGAATTTGCATAAAATTGTCCTATTTAGTATTGCTAAAGTTTCACGGATATCTTGTTTGCACTCTAGAGTGCAAACACTAGAGTGATCACAGTAAATCCGTGAAACACTAATTACTAAATAGTACAAAATAGTGGTAGTTAAACAATAGAAAACAATGGAATTTGCATAAAGATGTGCTATTTAGTGTTACTAAAGTTTCACGTATTTACTGTGGTCACTCTAAAAGCGTGAAACAGCACTAATTAGTAGTAAATCATGCTAGTAATTAAACAAAAAAGAAAAAAAGGATTTTGTGCYAATTAGTACTATTTAGTTTTTGTGCTATTTCATGGCTATGTTTGCACTCTAGTTAGAAATTACAAGCGGAAGGTACGTTTTTAGAGTGGTCTTCACAAAAGATTTATCATGAGGTAGTGCTTAATAAGTCTATTTTACGGGTTTCTGAAAACCACTCTATTGCAGATCAAACATTTTATTTTGAAGAGATCCGTGAATTCTTACTGAGTGAAGGGGGGGTGGGGTGGCTACAACCATTTTTAAAAAGTTTACTGCAAATCCCCCCGCCCCAATAAAGATGTCTTTACGAAACTTGATCTCTGTATTGAAACAAGTGTTGTGTAAATTACGATGCTCAAGGTTCTCGTAACGTTTTCACGGTACGGTGGGCCAATCGCGTGCACGATATCACTGATCCTCTARCCCGACCACGTGCTCGAATAATGAACTGGCAAAATCTTAATCAATACGCTACAAGGCGATTGGGGTGGGGGGGGGAGGAGGGGAATATCAATATCAAAACCTGTAATACTTACTATCGAATAATATAGGGTGCCAAGTGTTTAACACAGCAGTGCCTAGACCATTCGCTGCCTTTTGCGCAACTCGTTTAGTGTCTAGTGTCCTGAATAGGAGATCATTTTGCCAGTGACAGTTGAAATATTATTTGTATTGTTTATACAATCTTTATATAACCATCTACTGCATAGCAAAGGTTTCATGTTCTAATTAATAAKAGCSAAAATATTTACAGTAAATTAAATTAAGGGATGTTAATAGAATGCTACGGTATGCAATAAATTTCTTTTGCATTTCTTTTCGAACTTCTGAATCACTTCGTCGATTTCGTCTTCAACGTCATCAAGTTCTTGTATCTGAAAGTGAATGAGAGAGCAAAAAAATTGAAAAAAGGGCAGTTGTAATTTCTATTATAAAATAATTGAGATACTACGCGCGCTATGATTGGTCGAAAACCATGTTTGATGAGAGTATCAAAACACGCTATCGTCATTTTTAATCTATCGTGCGCGCTCATTGGTCAGTTTGAATAAGACTGCACGTAGGGAGAATTTACTTAGACTTTGCGTTTTCTCGATCTTTTCGCGCGTTTATTTTATACGCGTCGTGGTTTCCTACGCTCCTCTTGTGTTCTCTCAACATCCCGCGTGTTTTGATCAGAGTATCAAACACGGAAAACTGTTTTTGATCTGTTAATTCATAGTTCTTCTCCTGACAATTATCGTGTTCTGCAACCCCGCGTGCTTTAGGACTGCACACAGCACGCGCGCGCGTYTTCTATTTCTTCATTAGTAAACTCAGGGAAGGAAGCCTTTGAATTTTAGTGGTCATCCTGAGAAGAAGTCTCAAGTAATAGAGAAGATCTATATAGGAGAGCCTTCAAGATRTTAAAAATAAACAGATGATCCCGAAAAAAAAAAGGGATACTAATGAGGGTTTGGTTTGGATTTCACCCTATAACACTCTAACTCTTTTGTGTCCTATTGTGTTTATATGACTATTACTCTCTATTACTCTCTATTACTCTAGTGCCCTTTGTTTCATGGGTTTATCAAAACCCCGGCTCTATGCTTACAATTTTTTACGGGTCAAGTATAAAATCACTCTGTCAGTATGCAGCTAGCAGATATGTTGATCCAATGTTTTGTCTATACTTACATCTTTACAAATTTCGCATATGAGGAAAGCTCCTATTGTAGCCTCTTCGTGGTTATCTTGAATGTCAATATTTATTACATGTACAGGAGTGTAAGACTGTTGTCCAATGCTTTCCAGGTCTAAATAAARCACACAAAAAGATCCCAAAATTAGTCATTCATAGTAGTAATTTTGGATGTAAATCTATATTTATGAAGATTGGCATTGAGAACATTGTGGTCTAGCTTTGGTACAAACAGTCATCTTTTGTTTACCATAACTTACAYGGTGTCGTTTGCACCCAAGTTATACCACAATGCATCATGTTTATTGAAGTAAGAAAAAGCATATGCAACATGACATTTGCTACAGAAACAAGATATTTTCACCATTATCCAAGGCTTGGGTAGGCTTTCATTAACATCCAACAGATTTGTAAGAACATTATGARAGCCAATGAAGCTTAAAACATAAAGACTTTGATTGCTGCATGGAAGCCCACCCCATATTACTCTTGAAATTGGTTTTACAAGAAAAYAAAACGTATTTCAAATAAACTATTATTTCAGGAGAATATAAAGAAATTAGTTGTCTCTKACACATATTCTACAAGTTTTTGTTGCATTTCATTTATATTTTGATGTTAGCCTTGAATTCAAGACAATATTAAGAAGGGTCCTGTATATGTTCACCCCTATACTTTAAGGCCGACACACACAAGGGAGCTTGCTCCCGCAATATGCATCTGGGTAATCCTGGGTCATGGGAACTAGTTATAAATCCAACAAATAAGCCAATTTGATTGGCCAACTGGAGAAAGGTTGTTGCGCGGCAATAAAAGTTTCAGTACACACGAGGGAGCTTTGCTCCCGAAACACGATTCTGCAACAGATTTGCTCCTCAACCTGTCTCATCATATTTAACCATTTTGAYATGAGGGAGCAAAACCCGGGAGCAAAAGTTTTGTTGCTCAACATTTTTTTCGTGTGAAATCGTTGGTACAGATGAGGGAGCTTTGCTCCKGGRGCRTGTTGCRGGAGCAAGCTCCCTCRTGTGTGCYGGCCTYTTATGATAAAACGGAGCATTCATTTCTTAGAAGGGGGTGGGCCAGAAGAATCTCTATAAACAGTAATGTAAAATCTTTAGTCCCCCCTTTCTTCTGTCTGGATAAAAAAGTTACCCTCCCCTTCAAATTTGTTTAATTCTTGATAGCCCCTCCCCCTTATGTAGCAATAAATATTTGATGCCCCCCTTTTTGACCAAGTAGAAATTTAAAGGCYCTTCCATGTATTTTCTTTGGCCCACCCTCCCTCCTAAAAATGAATGTTCCCTTAGTCTCACGTTTTAATTCTGCATATAAGTTTAACACTCTAAACTCACGTTCAATAACTTGATCAAACACTCGTTCTTCAGCTGTGATGATAAGGTCAAACTCATCTGTTGTGTCCTGGAATCTCTCTGGGTTGGCTTTTATTCTTTTATTTCTGTCCAGCATGTGTAGAATTCCATTTTGTGTATATCTAGTTGTCTAAGTTAAGGCTTTCTCAGAAGTATGATTGAACATTTTAGCATGTTAAGTATTAAATTAACACTATCAATTAATTATCAAATAATATTAATAATATTAATATATAATATACACCAATTTTTAAAAAATGCTGGGTTGAAATGGTAGCAAAATACAGAAGGGTATTTTGGGTATAGTGTCAATAGCCTGGGCATATGAATTCTTTGCATACAGAAACATGCATAAGAGAGCCAAAATTCTTTGTTTGGTATTTTAAATCTCTGTTTGAAACTACAAAACTGCAACATACATACTATTAGTTTTATTAACTGCTTACTCAAAACAACATTYGCTCTAAGCTTATTAGATTATTTACCTTTATCAACTCAAGGTTTCTTCAATTTGGCGTTCATGCACATATTCATAAATAAATTAGTATTCACTACACAAGTTATACAATGGTTTTGAGYGACATACCATGRAATATCCCACAACACCTTGTATTTTCTAGCAAAGACATGCGCCTTCCGGCAAGTGTTTACTAAGAAGATACATGTGATGAATGAGATATTCCATTGTTCTATGAGAAAGCATTGTATAACTATTTTATTCCACACTATTGAAAATACATCAGCATTTTGTCAAGAAATTGAAACCATAACAATGCCAGATGGAAAGAAACAACACTTATAAAAATTCAGGCCGGTCGCTAGGACCTTGAAATGTGAGGTTCGTTTTTCTTCCAAGCTCACTACCAACAAYGCCATTTCTTGAAAAACTAWAACAGTGCTAAACTCCTACAAAGGTGAAGGGAGGGTTAGTTCAAACCATCCGTAGCGACGGGCCTGAACTTTCCTACATTCTGCTTGGCTGTATTTTTATAGTATGGGATAGATATATACATGTATACACACACATGTATAGCATATTTCTTTAGTCTATAAAGAATTTTAGTAAAGGCAGGCAGTTCCAGGCAAACAGTATAAAATAACATGTTCCACATCCTGAGGTATATTTTTTCAAAGGCACATGTTTTTGAAGAGATAGTGAAAAGGAGGATAAGAGCATTTTTAAAATAGTAAATAAAATTTAAAAATCTAGTTGTTCTAGTGCTTTCAGACTAATTGGGACACTTTTAAACGCACATTACCCCTACATTCAAGGTTCATGCATGAAACTCAACTSACATGTCGATTTTTAGAGAAGCAGGGAAAAAAACAGGAGAACAGCACATCAAACAAACTCAACATATTCTAGCTTAGGCATGGGACTTAAACGCAGGTCTAGTGCAATCTGAATGATTTTGATGCAAATTAGCAGTGTAGACTATTCAYAAGTTCAATTCTCATTTTTTCATRAAAGTAGATCATTCAAAACCACACAAATTACAGATAAATTATTAATAGGTAAATGAAAGTGGAGATCCACTACTTTTAAGAACTGCACCAAACTAAATTTAAATAATCTGAATTAGCCAGCTGCCTGTTGATTGAGTTTAAATTCTTAAATAGAATGTTACTATTTGTTACTTGAACAACATGGACAAAAGCCAGTGAAGTAGACTCAGCAAAGTGAGAAAGACTAAAATGGAACTCCATCTGCAAAGGGTAGCATGGACAAAAAAGTGTCTACTGATCAACTACCTATTCAAATGACCCTTCAATGCTTACAAAGATGGTCAATGCAATGTTAGCCATGTTAACCTGTACATTTTGGGGACTGTCCATTTTTTATCAGGGAAGGGAAGTGGAATTCACCTGTTAACCCATAYGAGAAATCTGCTCCCCCCAATTGTTGCATAGAAAAATACCCCTCCCTTGTTTATTCATTTTAATTAATGAAAAATTGCTGTGCARCTCGGTTTCATGCCACCCCTCAAGCCCAAAATGTTTTAATGTACCCCAATTTGTTTCAATAACCCCCACAATAAACAATCATACTGCCTCCCCTACCTGGTAAAAAATGAAATGTCCCTTTTAATAATTAGTCTTCTAATTTTGTAGTGATGCTAACTCAATTAAGTCTTATGCAACATTYTAATTATAACACTAGGCTGATTTCTTTTATCTATCTACTTTTGGAGAGCTACTTCACCACCTTATTTTCCCGAAAATAAGGACCATGGTTACTGTTTGCTTTAAGTTAATAACTTGTATAGATGCCAGTATTAGTATAATAGAAATTAGTAAGCGCAGTCTTGAGAAAGACTGTTTTTGGTGGYGACTGACATTTCTACAACCTGAGYGGAAGTCATCTTCAGAGTCGTGAYGAAACGAGAGAAACTAGTAAAGTACTTTAAAWTTCAGTTACTCTCTGCACACTTTATGATTAATACTAAGGTTATCTACCCTAAAATCATAACTTGATATATTGSCCTATAACACTATGTCACAAACAAAAMAGTCTATTGTTTTAACKCTAAGGATTAGGGTCGCTATAGGTGGACAGAATGTCAACACAAATAAAAAACATGATAAGACTGCATTTACAAAACAGAGAAACGACAAATACCATTAATATTGAAAGATAAACATTGAAAAAACATATATGGAAACTAGACGGTGTGAAAGCAAACTTTTGAAGAGAAAGACTTAGTCGAATTGTTCATTGTTTATCAAATCTGTCCCACACTGTAAACGTTTTATCACACTCATGTATGTTATAATCTTATTCAACCATCACTAAATAAAAAAAATGAAAAAAAAACAAAAACACACAATGAAAATATAACCGAGACAATTACCTCTCATTAAAACCTAACCTTAAAACTTGAATGCAAAATCAAATTATGTACCCGAATGTTGAAGTAGCTTACAACAATAATTATGTGTTGTATTAGATTTAGGATCACTCGTCTCCAGAAACATACCATGTTCTTGTGTATTCAAATCTGATGCCTTTACCACTCCTGGGTGGGCAGCTTAATGCCTAACAGGTCTTGTGACCCAATTGATAAAGCAGCCGGTAGATCGAATTAGAATTTAGTTGTTTTTTTTTTGGAGGGAGGAAAACCCGGAGGAAAAACCCTCGAAGCACAGGAGATAACCAACAAACAACTCTACTCACATGCGGCACCGAGACCRGCAGAGCTTAACCCGGGTTGCATTGGTGAGAGGCAGTGCATTAGTAGCCCATGCCACCGTGCTTCCCTGGTAGCATTMTTCGAAAAGTTTCAAATCAAGCTGAATAACATTCCTCAAATTAACTCCAAAAAGCAATAAGATTTCCTAGGCAGTTAATTTCCTTTTTTAAAAATATTAACTTGCAGAATGTCAATAGATTACCAACATCTCATAAACCCCTGGAAGACAGCGCCATGCAACCTGTAGATGACCAAGTCCTGAAAATGGGGTAATAGAAGGCTTATGTCATTGTCACACCCAAGCGAATCCCCTTTTATTAGGGGAATTCCAGGCGGAAATCAGTCCATCTCAGTCAATATTATATCTTGTCTGGTTTCTTTAAGAACTCTTCAGCTTAGCTCAAGTTCTTGCCAGTTCTTTGTATATTGCTCTACCTTAGGATTAGGTTCCTACAATTCCAAAATTAAAGTTTCTACATRCAAATCCATATTTAAAAAATTCAAGATGTACCAAATTTGTCAGCATTTGTCCAGGTTTTGAGGGCTCTTTTTGAGGGCTGTTTTTTGAGGGCTCATTGGCAAATTCCATACATTGTTTCCATCAGCAACTGAATATTGCATTTGATTGGTCCAAAGCGTACAAATGTCATCAAGTCATTCCAAGAACTTGTTGCAACACTATTCTTCTCTGTAGCATCTTTATCTTCACATTTTTTTTATTATACAGAGCAGATATGTGCCCTGGTCTAGCGACAATGAATACCACTGTTCCTYTGTATTAATGTGCAATAATTCTCAAAACTTTGATCAGCAGATTCTTTCATAGCACTGGACTGAAGAACAAGGCCTGGCATACCAATAATTAGCATATTCAATTAAAACTTGGGCAAAACTGGAGCAGCTGCTCTGTCGATGGCAGGATCAAAAGGACCAGGTTTGTTTATTGTAACCAACCACTAGCTGGCACTGTTGACTGGGATTAGTGGCAACTATCCACTGTACCGAYTGTTCTACAACTGGGGATCCAGAATTGTGTTGAGAATTTGGAAAATACTTCATAGACATCTGGATTTATTTTTTATATCCCAAAAAATTAAAACCACTTGTTTCAAAAGTAAAATTACTAGCTTCAAGTTCAAGGAAAAGTAGTTTCCACTTGAAGATAAATTTGGCCAGACACAGCAGAAAAAAGSAGCAATCTTCAAACTTCTCTTGCCAACACTACATCTATACTGGGATTGTTCAAATTTGCCTCAACCTGACATATTTGTTTACTCTCAATCAAGGTAAATAGGGCATTGTTAGGATAAAATCTTGAATTCTTCTTAAGAAAAAGTTCAATGTAAATAGAACCCCAAACGATATCCAAGATGAAGCACGCATCATGCAATAACTGTTGAACTCGGAAGCCATCTGTCAAGAATCTTTACTTATCTTATGCTCACTGGGAAAATTGGTTTTCATCTTTCACAAGCATTAGCAAAGTTTACTTCAATAATTTACCGCATTGTTCGATTTTGTCTACATGTAAATTTAATGGTTTTGGATAGAAATCCCTTGTTGAATATGCTTTTTTGAACCTATCACAGCACACCTCATTGTTTAATCCAGMCTTCACTATAATCATTTTCTCTCCAATAAGTTTTCAAAACACCTACAGKATCACTAGTTGACTAACAGTTTAACTCTTACTTAGATATTGAAACACTCATTTTGAATTTTGTCTCAGAATCCTCAAGCATTTTTCTCCTGTTTTATCAATTTCCGTCTTAGCTCACATCCACCAGTCAAGTTATTCAACCATCCCATTTACCAGCTATTGAAACACTTATTTAACTGCATTCAATAGCGGAAAAAAAGTGAATAAAAACCCAATTGTATTTTCCAATTGCCATTTCCACAGGCATTTTTTTAAAAATCTCCTTTGATATTTGATTGATCTAGCTGATAAACATTTTCCCCTCACGAAACTAAAATATTTAATTAGATTTCCAACTTTTTTCAAAAGKCCAATAAGTCAACTGCTTTGTCAATGTTGTTTTGCCCAATGAGAAAGGGTACTTGTTTCAATTCCCTTCAAACATCTGTCCCTCATGAATAATTCATCTTATTAATGCTTGCCAATGGAGACAGACAAGAGCCGTTTCAGTCCCAAGGGAATGGCATCACAATATTTTGGGTGTGCGTTATTTGATTATGGGACTCTTTAGAAACTTATTTCCCAAAATACAAGCCAGGGGTATGTTAGGGTTTCAAGAAAGAGTGTAGATGAAGACRTTAGTTTTGGTACTGTATTAGTAAAGCATTCACAAACACACAAGTGTGTGGCACTAGATATATTTATTTTGTGCCACATTAAACATGAATTCATGATACAAATCAATTACTGAATCCTATTACCTTTGAACACTAGATCCGCTGCTTGTTGGTCATCATTCCTAAAACTATTCTAAAGGCATCTAAATAGAAATTGTTTTTCTTTCCATGCTCTTTCCCAAAGGAATCACTTTTCTTCTGGTCCTCTCWGGGCAGACAACCTTTCTTGAACTTCAAGGGCTGAAGATTGAAAGTTATCATTTTTGGGGGAGGGGAGGGTGAATGGTTGGTTTGGTGAAATTTTCGTAGGAAAAGGCATTATCTGAAGTAGCCAAATAAAAAATGTGACATTTTTGCTTATAAGTTCAAGTCTGCAAGGTCTTTTTTTTACAACTTTACATGGTCTGTTTGCRTCTGTAAATGTCAATAAATTGTAAGTCAGTGGCAGCTAAGGCTGCAACATTGCATAAGAACAGAAATTGTTTTGCTTGCGAAGCTCCCTTGATGAACATTCCCTCAATGAAACAACCGGATCAATGGTCCAGGAGAATTTCACCTTTTTCCCATACTTACACAAAAACCTTTTACACAATACTGCCTCAGGATGTTAGAAAAAATATGTTAAATTAATTATTATAACTATTGCCTGGAATGTAAAAAGAATATTTTGATTTTTGTACCACCTTTTCACGGCTTTCGAAAGACATCATTACCATGMCGTCATGTATGGACCTGCCTTTCTTTAGAGCGAAGAAATCCGTTAGAAAGAATGAAATTTTATGCCTGGATACAAGTTTGAGTCTCTTCGCAATAAATCTTTATACATTTCTTCGTATGTAGTATCGAATGTATAAACGTTGGGTTTGTCTGGAGCTGATCCTGGTAACTTTACGTGTGTTCCTGAGCCATAAGATTTCACATCGAATCCTCTCTTGCTGTAAGAAATATAAAATTTAAACATGTTGAAAACGCCACTACCCTACAAATTTCACTTTGATAAAAATCCTGGTACACCCTGGAATTTTATCAAGACCTTTTTCTCTCATTTCTTGTAGATTTTCTCCACTTTACCTTAGGAAATTATGAGCTTCCATACTTCGGTTTTGATTACTTGAACAAACGACTGCTATTCTCAACTTGTGAACCATAATTATGATATATAATGGGAATTTGGGGTATAAAAAAATAGAATAATAGAATAATAAGGGTTTCAACTATAAACTTTTGATAAATTGASCGACAGAAACGCTTTTTTCTGGCCGATGTAAACGGATAACYTTTGGATAACTTCAAAAATTCAGGAKTACAAAAACAKGGACGACGACTYCTTGTTTGAAATCTTTCCTGCGTCATAGATCATGATGTAATCATCCGGGACATCAACACTATCTCAGGCTCTTTTCGGTCTTGGAAAGACGAGAGGGACTGATACTAGTAGAATTTTCAAAATGGCGGACGAAAGTCAACTTTTGGAGGTAAAAATATTTAAGACAATTTTAAGCCTCATTTTCTCTTAAGCTTTTTATTACTATGTTGAATAATCGTAAGGAACTGTGGAGAGCAAGCAGCGTGRGAGGCTATAGGCCCCTATTTTTGCTAATATCTACTAATTTATCCAAAACCTTTTCACTTTTTGCCAGTTCTAGTGCCTTGAGTTCCTCGATCATGCGAGTTCAACGTGCTCTTTACGTAAAATTTAGAATGCCAGTACCCTTCCTTTTCAAATAATAAGATTTTATTGAGATTAAGTGTTGAAATTAGTGAGAATCTTGCATAAGCGAAGAGTAATGAAAATCCCACATGGAGCCCAACTAAGAAGTTAAAGTGAAAATAAAATCAGAAAATCCTTGTCAGTTGTCAGTGACGATGAACGGTCAAATTAGTCTTAGCTTGGCCATACCTTGTTTTTGGCTGAACGTTAATACTGATCAAAATGACCAGCAAGGCAAAGATTTTACCCGAGAGAAGTTCTAATTCTAGCCAGAGATTGTTCAATGACCAACCATCATACACAACATTATATATTCTTATTATTATCTGGCTTGGCCCAGGATATAAATGACCTCTCCTGTAGTCTACCCCTGTGTCTTAGATAGCTCAGGTAGTTGCAAACGTCATTGGTTCAAATCCTGTTCAAAGCCAGTTTTTTTTCCATTCTTCAGCTCTATCTATTAGGCTGTATTCACTTACTTATTCTCTAACCATTATAGGCCTGCAAAATAGTTAGCAAAAATATCTATAATAATCATTATTTTTTCCCCTCATTTAGACTCAAGAGAAGAGTGAGAAAAGAAAARAGTTAGAAAGCTGGTTAAACAAACTACTGCGGATCAAAATAACTGATGGCCGTACATTGATAGGATCATTTTTATGTACAGACAAAGATATGAATATTATTCTTGGTTCCTGCCAGGAGTATGTTGGACAGCCAGGTTTGTGTGTTGTGTATTTTATGCTCTGGAATTCAAATTTTAAGGAATCTTGAAAAGCCCTTGGGAAAGGAAATTGGGAGGAAAATGTCTTAGAGTGTAATGATATACAGCTCCTTGAAAACCCCTGAACCATTAATTTTTTCCAACCTTGAAACAACCTCTGGGCTGTTCAAAGTCAGGGCACAGCTAACTCACAGATTGAACACTGAAACAACATCTGAGCTGATCTAAGTCAGGGCATGGATATCTCACTATAGAACCCTGAAACAACCTATGGGCTTATCTAAGTCAGGGCACAGCTAACTCATAGATTGAACCCTGTAATAACCTCTGGGCTGATCAAAATCAGATATGACAGGGCGAACTCATATATCAAGGCCTGAAACAATCTCTGGGCTGGTTTAAGGCACAGCTAACTCTAATAACATCAGGACTAGCTACAATGTATCTAATTTGTGGCCCTCACAGTCAGGGCACAGCCCCACARTCCCTTAATTAAAGGGAATTAGGGAAAACAGT
Source organism: Actinia tenebrosa (assembly GCF_009602425.1). Next base: position 12,679 of record NW_022258460.1, on the reverse strand, counting down.
CCTAAATATAGGAAACCCATATTCACAGTGGTCAAGCTTTACACGCTGCTTATCCCATCTCTTCACCTCAATCACTCACTAGCTAATACACACCACCTACTAGTGATATCCCTGCATTCTTTTTTCTTTCTTTTCGACTCTGATTACGGAGCAAGCATGCAGTATTTCTATCTCTGCCTGTAGCCCGGTATCCTGACGTACTGTAAGGCTAACATTATCCAAGTGCTCACATGAGATAGAAGATTGAGAAAACAAAGCAAATTTCAAAACAAGTGGAAAAATAAATAG
>NW_022258459.1:282893-295488 GCF_009602425.1 Actinia tenebrosa | reverse complement strand
AATCACACTCTCTGTAGAAGAATCAGTAAGAAACTTTCTAATTCTAGCAATGTTCCGGATGAAATAGAATGAGGACTTACAGACTTGCTTGATTTGTTCATGGCTACACAGGAACTTATCAAATTTAAAACCAAGGTTTGTGGCAGTTGAGGAAACATCAATCGCATCATCACCAATTTGAATGATCGGTGGGTCAATGTAGGCTTTAAATTTAGAGTGAATTAGCATAATTTCAGTTTTATCTCGATTCAACTTCAGATCATTTGCTTGCATCCACCTTTGAATATCTGCAACACACTTCTCAATGCATTCCTTTGCGTACAAAAGCTGTTGATGCGACTTATGACTGAAGGCAATGTAAAGTTGGGAATCATCCGCATAGAAATGATAACTCAGCCCATAGCTCCTGATGATGTCAGCTACCGGGGACGTATACAAAACATACAGAACCGGACCAAGCACTGATCCTTGAGGTACTCCAACATTTAGATCCCAAACAGAAGAGACAGCGTTATTGATTGCGACAAACTGTTTCCTATTTGTCAGATATGAATTGAACCACTTCAATACCATTCCTTTTATTCCAAAATTCTCAGACAGTCTTGACAGTAAGATCTTATGATTTACTGTATCAAACGCGGCCGACATATCCAAGAACACCAAGACCACTGCTTTGCCATTATCAATGGACATAAGGATGTCACTTTGGATTTTCAAGAGCGCCGTTTCTGTGCTGTGAGAAACCTTGTAGGCAGATTGGAATTCCTCTAAAAGACAATTGTCATTCAGATATTGATTAAGTTGAACAGCGACGACCTTCTCCATCAACTTAGAGGTGAATTTCAAGTTCGACACAGGACGAAAATTCACAAGCTGTTCACAGTCGGCTCCRGATTTCTTCAATATGGGTGTAATCCTGGCAATTTTTAAAGCATCAGGCATTATTCCATTGGTTAGACAGTGATTTACCAAACATGTTAGAAAAGACACAAGAATGTCACTACATTTTCCAAACACAAATGAAGGAACAGGATCCAAACTGCAAGAGATAAGAAATTTTAACAAGATTTGCATTTACTTAGCTATCACGTGATAACATTTGATTAATAAGATTAAACAATGGCTCTCTGATTGACAAGATTAAACAATTCCAACAATTTCTTTTTCCTTTTTTTTTCTTTCATTTTCGAAATACTTGAATATTATGCCGTATCTTTATCACCTAGTTGATGTTTTGGATTTAATTGCCATCAATAAATCTTGCGTTGCATAAATAATGCACTTGAAAGTCGTTGGAAAGAAAGACAACATTCTTGTTAAACATTTTATAGAATGATATCTAAGCCCTTCGCCTCTTGTAATATTCCATATGGTCTAGCGGTTAGGATTCCTGGCTTTCACCCAGGCGGCCCGGGTTTGACTCCCGGTATGGGAAAAAAGTTTTTTTAACATCAAATCCTCAATATATATCTACGAAAATGATAAAATCTTTTTGTGCAACAAAGTTATCTTTATTGTTTGTTATGATATATTTACATTTCTCAGTAGGAACTCTTCTAGGTACGACAAGATAACACCTAACATGTTTCGGAAAAACAAATATAAGCAAGTATAAGGAATTGACCAAAAACTGCTAAAAATGAAGCGATACTATAAAACACTAACTAATAAAAAAAAATCATTTGTAAATATTGTGACTGATATTCCCGCCAGATCGTGTTTGACTGCGCCTGCGCAATACGACTCGCACGCTCATTCTTTTGGATGATCTGATGTTTGTTTGGCGGGTGGCCGCGCGCCGGTCTACAGGTGGCATGGATGGAAAGGCAAGGGCGGTGTTCGCTTGCAGCCGCTAACACTAAGAACTTTACTTAATCTCACTTCTGAGGGAGAAAATAATCGGCTAAATACGGCTCTACAGAACTGAGGAGTAAAGATGGTGAAACTTGGAGGAATCAATCTGGAATCGCCTATAGACTTACCTGTTAAACTACCATTTGATACGTCAAATATCCCAGATATAAGGAAAATTAAGGATATCGACCCAAAGAAAGTGTTTGTACGAGGATTGGTCAAATTTGGCTGGACGAAGGAATATTGCTTGAATCTACGAAAAAGCGCAGGTTAGTGGTGGATTGAATGTAAAAAGAATGCGATAGAGTTTGAGGAGTTGTGCATCCATCCATGCCATCTTCGATGAAATACGCATCCGAGTCGATGCTTTACTCACCTGCACAAAACCTCTTTTTCTACCGTTCTTACCATTTCCATGTTTAATTTCACTACCAAAAGGAGAATAAACAGCCTTTGTGGTATCTCTGAGACATCAGTACAACATAAAAARTATAACAATATTATGGGGAATACTAGTAGACTTTCGAGAGAAGTTTATAAACAATGTTGAACATGTTATAAAAAGGTTGCAAGCAGCAACGCTATATTACTCGGGCGAGAAAACAGAGTCGGGYGTCGAAAAAGAACTGATTGAAGAACTAAATAGTAGTCAAATCTGTGTAAAAATTAACTGAAAACTTCACCATTTTATTATAAAATTATTATTCGAATGTGTTTGGGGAAAAGTCTTGGAGATGCTCAAACGAATTGCTGCCACTTTTCGACGCTGCTTCGGCCGCTGTATCATTACTGTCCAAACTGAACCAGACACTTGATTAGSACAACAAAACGCTAAATACTTTCCTGTTTCAGTCACTGAACACTAGTCCAGTTTCCCAGTATTACTAAGTTCATCTGCGCTCAGTATATAGTATCAACTCCAAAATGTCGTTCAAGCTTCAAATGTGTAAAGAGCTTTGTAACAGCTGATTTKTTTTGGATCTTGAGAATGCCAGACTGATGAACTAGTGAATAACTTTGCACATGAAATGAGTTCCCCTCGGTGAATATACAGACTGACAAAAATATCGCAAGTCATTTTGTTCCATATATATAGCTTATGATTGCCATGTGGCTGACTTTGTATTTTGTTCGTTGCAGTGTGCAGCAAGTCGTGTTGGCAGTGCTTCTGTATCTGTTGTTCTCGTATTCCCGTCGTCTCATTGATCGCAGCATTCTGGCTTGCCCTCGGTTTCACAGGGTTTAGCATTGGGTTGTATGAAGGGGTCTTTCATCTTAACAAATGGCTCAAGATGAGTATCATGTGAGTACCTTTTTTTACCAATGAATTCTTACTTGTAGAACATACTACTACTTCTCTCCAGAAAATCTCATATTCTTTTGCTATTTTTTGTCTTTCATGAGCATGAACTTTATTTGATAATCGTCATTTCATATTAAGGTGCAGAGTATTTGGATTTCTAAATGTTTTCTGTTAAATGGTCACAAAGAAAAAGAAAAACGACGCAACTGAGTTTGCGCGTTGATACACATCGCGGCYATAGTTTTTCAAAACGCATCCCACACGGAAAGCTTTGATTGTGGGTGTCTACCCATCATCGACAAAAGTGACACACCAGGTCTVCTGGTCATAGCAAGGGGTTAATCATYTACGGTCTAGGGGCCGACTAACCTCTCCCTTAGGCTTTTGCCGAGCTTCCTGATCAGGCTGTAATTCCTCCCGGGGATAGCGGTGTTGGGGTCGAAATCTCTGGCATAGCCGTAAATGCTTCGCGCTGCCATACGACGCTTCAGCATTCGGGTCTGGGAGTATGGTCTTCGGTTATTTTTATTTAAACAATGATAAGAAAAAAAAAAAAAATGATTACAGTAAACAAACCAGTCTTCTAGAAAATGAACACTGATAAATCCGTAAAGGACAAGGAGGACTTCAATAGTTTGGTCCATTTTTCTTCACTTTGTAATTTCAAATTCAAAACACATGCAGGTAAAATTGAACAGGAGGCATTYTTCATATGTGTTTTGTTTTCTTAGTGACACAGCGAGGTTTGGAATACTTGCTCTGGGGATATTCCTTGGCAGTATGGGATTCATGGCTTTACTCAATGGTATAGCAGCTACGGGAAGAACGAGATACTCTGTCTACACTGGTTGGAAATCAAAATTAACTGGACGTTGTTGCATTTTCATGGTAAGTAGCTTCAAGTCTGGTAARAGTGCTTGCCGACGGTTTAGGTTTTACTAACTACTACTTTTGATGAAGAAATGGGAGTCGAGAAAGATGTCAACAAGCGGAGATGAAAAAAGTAATATCTGTTTGCTCGCGCCATGCGGCAAAAGTATGTTATCTCTTGTCTCAATCTCTTGTCCTACGAGGGATTCTCAGGTTTTCTTCCTTCAGTCTGCAAAACTAAACGCGCGCACTTTCCGTTTTGTCATTCATGAAATTTGTATTTTATAAAAGRAATRAAAAAATTGCTTGCGGAGGTTTGTGGAGTTATAAAGCACTTGGGGATTGGCAGATCGATCGAAAWGTGTCAAGKACTCCGCTACGCGTCGTGCTTCCACTTCCCTCGTTTGTTCTGCCAACCCCCACGTACTTTAAAACTGCACACAGCACGCGCGCGCGTTTTCTTCAGTAGTAATTATGTAACAATACAAATAAATAGTGGAAGTTGACCAACTAACTCGTGGTATATAATAAACGTTAAACGTTTTTTTAGTTGTTTGGCTGGCATATGATTGTGTGGTTAATCTGGACCATCGTTGGACCCCTTCTTCTCTTCCCTGTCATCTTCATGGGGATAGGGTTTGCTGTCTGCCAAGTCAAACTCGTTAAACAAATCGGAAAAACTTGCATCGAGTTCAAGGAATATGGTAACGTATCYTTGCACTATACCACCTGTGCGGTCCACATGGGGCTGATCACGAGAATAAATGATATTTGTCGAACCAATCACAGCAAGGGAGGTTAATGCTCATCCAATCAGAATGCTCTGACACATTACCGTCACGGTAACAGCACGGCACGGCACGGAACGCTCACCTGCACCATTTCACAGGCATACGAAACCTGTATGAATCTTTTTTTCACAAGCCAAGCATCATATTGACCATTTTAGCGCAGTTCGTTCTCGTATAAAGCAGTGTTTTCCCAACAGGTATTGATGATATCGTCAACACAGACGTCGTGTGTGGGACAGATCTAACTGAATTCTGTACCGCGGTGAGTTGTCGTTTGTCACAGTTTGATCTACATTTGACTTTTTGGACATAGATCTAATAAATAATCATACTTGTTATTCAGATAACTGGTGCTACGCCCTACTTTGTCGCAGCCTTCGTCGGGGGGATTTTRATTATCATCGGTGTGGTAAGTTCACTCTTCTAACTCATTTGTCACGTGAGAGCATGGGAACACAATGCAWCACTTTCTAAAGTATATTCTTACGCATGCGCAGATGATCATGATAATGTCTCTAGTCATTAACTTCGTGATAGTCCACAAACACGTCAAGGAAGAAAAACCATCCGAGTACTCAACCTGCAAGGCCTGTTGCTACATACCAGACCCTGAGAAGTATGATGACTGCTTCCCGGAACCGGAAGTGGAAGAGGTACAACTGTCAATGAGGGAGAAACTACAACGGAAACACGTGACTCATGATGGTAATCAGCCCAACCCTCACGGCCAACARGAATGGTCGTATATTTATGACTTTGAAAACGAACCTGAGCCCGCAGGCAAGAGGTACTAGGACCAAGCATGCATATTATGACATCACATGACGTTAGACGTACATGTYTATGCTGATTCAGTCTTACTCAGAGAAAATCCTATACTTAAGAAGAAGAGTTTAATCAACTCTCTAACAATAAAAACAAAACGCAATCTGCTGTACAACTAGTTTGCTTGCTTTGCCCAGTCTTACTCTCATTTGGTTCAGATTAGAGTAAACAGAACCCGGGCGATAGCTTATTATAAAGTAATTTTTAAATCGTACTTTGAAAGATTTATCTAAATACCTTAAAAATAAAGATAGACTTTGAGACTTTTTGCAATAATCCAGCTTCGCCACACAACCGCAAATATATCGAACCATACTGCTTACACTGTTTAGATATTACCAGCAGCTCAGTTTTCGTCAGTAGAATAGGAAACTGCTGAGCGATTTGAAAATAACTCGACGCGCCCCTAAAAATGTTAAAATACGTATCTCTGTCTTTCTCAAGCAAGTAGTCTTCAGAATAAAACCCACAATGACAATCGCTGTGTTAATGGTTACATTGAATAATTTAATAAATAATCATAACATATTTAAAAAAGGCGAAAGAAAATAATACGGACAAGGTGCTCATGGGTAGTCATCATCATCATCATCAGTTCTGTTCAACCTTATAGATTCCATTCCCACTCGGTTCTTTGCCATGAGCGGTTTCATAGCCGTTAATAAGCTATTGTAGATGTTGGGGAAGAGAAGCTCTTGAGCTGCCAGTAACTGCTTGGTGCGGTGTCTCTCCTAATACCATTGAATATTATGAGGTTAACGAATTATTGTTATTGATAATTATCGTTATTTTGGTTGTTTTACTAACCTTAGGAGCTTCAAAACAAGCAGGACAATTTTCTGCAATAACAGGCAACTTCACCTGAAATAAATAAATCAGTGACGTCACACGGTGCACGCGCAATGTTGCAGGCAATCGATGTTGCGAGCCATGTCACACGACGCAACATCAGGGCGCTTATTAGGTACCTAATTAGCGCCCTGCGCAACATTGTCTGCAATTTTGCGCGCAATGTTGCACCGTGTGTCTGCCTTAACGGGAAAGGGAATATCTCGCGCCCTGTAACAATGAAGACAGTGTACCTTTTCAGCAAATTGTCGAAGCTCCTTTTCCCGTACGTAAACCATGGGCCTGATGACCCGTAAGTCACCCTCCCTGTCAGTACCAAAAAAAACAACAATCAAAATACAAATAAACACAYGAACATCAATAACGACTAACAGCAAGGACTTGGTTTGACTGATATATGAGTTATCTGCGTTCCGATTCACTTCCACTCAGGTGGGACTTATTTTTACCTCAATGGATTCTATGATGGTTATGGGAACTTGCGCGCAAGCTGGTGATTGGATGAAACTGTTTTTCACAGCCTAACCACAAATAACAGTACATTGATTTGCTTCAGATGCTTAGGTACCTGACGGTGTAGTTAGCTTTCATTGTCTTCAAAAAACCGTTGTGAAAAGCTGACATAAGAAAACTGGGGGAAAAAAATAAAATAAAAATAAGGCAAAACCAAATATTACTTTATGTTGTTGTTTAGTGGAAGGATGCCTGTTTACCTTTCAGTCAAGTCATCCAGATGTTGACCCATGGCAAGCACGTTGTAACCCTCGCGCCTTGCACATGCGTAAAGACGTCCACGCTTCATTCTTGAACAGAAGCTACAGATAGACTCRCAGACTGATAGATCTGCTGCTTGTTGAATGATATCTAGTGGTAGTACATCAATAGTTAGTAAATAAATATAATTTACAAAGATAGTCGGAAGGGAGGGGTAGGTGGAGTTAGTTTTACCTTGTTCCTCAAAGAAGTAAGGCACTCCCAAAGCAGCCAGGTAAGGAATGAGTGGCCTGGGGTCGTATGCACTTGACTGAGGATCAACTGTTGCTGCCCCAATATCAAACTCAATTCCCTGGTACATGAAGAACAAAGAGGCAAGATTAGACCCAGATAGTTTAACATGGAGCATGCTTGAGTCAGAGTYACGTCATAAGGAGCTAGTATTAAGGTGGGATCTGCTATCCTGACTTGACTGACTGACTGGTGACTGAACTGACAATCGACTGAATGATTGACTGACAGGTCGGCTGGCCAACCGGCCGACTGATTGACAGCCATCAAGAGAATTTTAACTATGATAGTTCATGTTYTCTTGCTGCCATACCTTGGCCTTTGCACAGTACTTGTACTGATGTAGAGTGTGAAGTAACGTGAGTGAGTCTTTTCCTCCAGACAGACAAACCAACACACGATCGCCATTATTAATCATGGAGTATTCCTTGATGGCCTGTTAAGAAACGATTTTTAAACAAACAAACAAATACAAGCAGAGAAGAAAGGAGAAAGAAAGAGAAAGAGAGAGAAAGAGAGGGGAAAGAAGGCGGAGAGCWAAGTAACGTGCACAAATATTACCTCCATTGTTGGTTTAAAAATGCTTTTCGGAGGATGAAAAAACATAGGTTTGGCTACTCCATCTTTCTCATTCTCRTGTATCTGTTCAACCTCATCAGTGACAGGGTCATTCTTGTCAATCTTATCGGAAGCTTTTTTCATGTTTTGTCTTAAGGGACACGCTGCACCTAATATCCTACAGTCAGCCCTTTTTGAAGCAGATATTTCTTCACTGGAATCTTGAACATTCATCGCCAATACTCCTGTTACTTGATCAGCCTCGTTTATAGTCCCGTTATGATCAGAATCTATACTCTCTCTACCATCACAAAGTCCCTGCTTTGGTTTATTGTCGGAAAAAGTTATATTTTGATCCAGTTCACATTGTTTATAATCATCTTGCTTTTCAGTATWGTTCATCTGGTTTTCCTTGTCATTAAATTCTTTCTGTGTTAATTCATTTAATTCCCTGTGATTCTTATTCCTTTTATCCTTCTCACAACAACTTTCTGATTCAACTGACATTTTCTCTGCATTTTCACAGTATTTTTTCAGTATTTTCTTGGTAATGCGAGTGCCAGTGCTTGTGTCCCATGCGGGCGGGCTAAAAGGAGGTGATTTAGGGAAATATGACGGTTTTTCTCCAGATAAAATCGCTGCTGCTTCACTCGGTAATAGAAACCATCTTAGCYTCTCGCCTTCCTCACCAAGAAGAAGGGTGTGGTCACTAACAGTATTTACGGCCTGAAATAAGAACAACACTCGCATTAATACCACGGAAAACTGTACTGACAAATATCGCTTGCGTTGCACGGTATACCTTTTCAGCTTTCTTGAATACCTCCTCAGCTGTCGCTAAAATGTCCTACAATCAAAAATATCAGATTCATGAGTACCATTACTGACATGAATGAGTTAGCATCAAGATGTATGACGTCACCTGGAGATCTGTGGGGGGTTCTTCATGTGTTGCWGGGGGTGGATATGTCATGTGACCATTGGAATAGCTTATTGAACCAAGCCACTTTCGGTCACGGAAAACCTGAAGAAAACAAATATGGAAATGAGTAAAAGAGCGTTCACAAACACAGGAAACCCATTACAGTATGGAGTATACCAGACTACCTTATGCCTTCTGTGCTTCCATTCTCCAGTTTCTGGATTGAACATATACTGTATGGAGAAAAAGGCAGAAATAAGGAAAAGATTGGAACCAATAAGATAAGAACCAAACACAGTCATTATTCGTTGAAATGCAGTTGAAATATCTYGTACAATCTATAATAATCTTTGCTCTGAATACAAGAATTTATACATCGATAAGACATTATTCAGGATTATAAAGGTAGGTTTATTAGTGCCTTATGTCATCGTACCTGTGGGAGGAGCTTCCAGCCATGTTCTGCTACCATGGTAACAGCTTTGATAACAAACTCTGCATAATCATCTGACATGAAATATGGCAGGTTAAGGCGTACAAACCCAGGTCTGGTGAACAATGAGTAACATATCAATAAATGAATGAAAGCAAGGGGTGCCTCATAACAAACCTACCTCAAGATTTCACGCTCTGAATATTCATTGTAACGTCTAAGATGTGTTCTATCCAGACGACTACAAACAAATAAAAAGGTTAGCTTTTACTTCATGTTGAAAAATAGAGCATTTTCATTACCTGTCCTCTAGAAGAAGGGACTCAAAGTCCTGCGCAAGACCTTCATCCATTCCAAGCAAATCCTATTATTCATTAAGATAAATATCAACATCCAYATTAATCCATTTATTAGGAAACAATATCTAATGGAGATGTGATTTTCACAGACAAAACATAAATGATTTCAGTCACCTGTGCATAGGGGCCAGCACAGGCACACCCRCCACGTGACTGGATGCCGAAGATATCATTTAATAAAGCACTAATGTAATTGTAGTGCAAAAACAAGCCACTCTCTGGATRTCTGACAAGGAATGAGAAGATTGGTAGACGTTTGGCTGTTTTACTACCAAGAAGGACAAGGTTATGGACACTGGACCAAGCTGAAAATGCCTTCCTGAAACCAAAAAAAAAGTTTGATGGCAATTGAAAAATAGACAAAACAAAGGGTTGGGAAAAAAGACCATGTTTTACCTGCAGAGATCCTCTTCTCTAGACATAATTGTATCATGTCCCACAGCCTGTCATAAAGTGTACTCATTAGTAAAAATATRAATACTTGTATACAGTCTTCTTATTTTCTCTCACCTGTTTGAGYTGAAACACCAATCCTGCTCTGATAGATTCAACTATTGCTGGAGTCCCTCCTTCTTCTCTGGTCTCTGTTTCTTTAAGATACCGATGGGTATTTTCAGTKACCTGCACAAAACAATAAATATATGAACCTTATCCATCAGTGATTTCATTGTTTTTTTCATTACTCTGAAGTCAAAGAAAGACATGATTTAGTTATCGTAGATTGATAAGTTATACACTGTAGTGAAAATAGGAACTGACGTTTCGGACGTTAGTCCTTCGTCGGAGTCAATGAAAGACATGATTTGTTTAGTGGTACTCACGAAGAACACACTGCCACCTCCACATCCCGAGGGGACAGGATTTTKAAACAACTTCTTCTTGGCAATCAAAATTCCTGAAACAAAAATGGCCAGCAAATGAGGATTATTGCAGGGCCTCCTAAAGATCATATACCTCAGGCCCCATCCACACTATGCCGGATAAATTTGAACAACCAGCAATTTTATTGAATTTGAAAACACCGTCTAGCCGTATTAGTGTGGATGGAGAACATTTCGTATCTGGAACTATTTGATTGTCATGGGAACTTGGCGAGAAGGCTAACAATTCACCGCTGGCTCAATTTCAGCTTTGATGCGCATGCTCAGATGTGCAATGTAGTGTTTTTGCCGCCTCTGATCAGACTAGTGTGGATGTGAAACATTTTCTCCGTTTTCACGTGTGGACGGAAAACTCTTTTTTTGTTTTCGGTGTGAAAGTTGCAGATTCAAATTTATCTGGCATAGCGTGGACGGGGCCTCAGAAATGAATATATCACACATGCTGTAAAGAAAGAAATTAATGTCCAGCTCAGTACCTGGTGTTCCTACACCACCAATGAACTTATGTGCTGACAAGAACATGGCATCTTTGTAAACCAATGTTTGGTCATCACTATCAAAAAAGACAAAAGACAACAAAAATAACAACAATAATCATTTCACTTACTAAATGGTCACCTGTTCACAMMTTCTTTTAGMRAGTACYTTACCTCGTAACCAGTGGATTCATATTGATATCTACATAYGGTCCTGTAAAAAACAAAGATTGATATGGAATGTAGAACTATGAAAGCAATATATAAATATGGGAAATGATGAAAGAAAAGAATAGGATCCAATTTTGCATTACCTGCAGTTGCATAATCCCAGAATGCAAGAGCACCATTGCGATGTAGTAGTGCAGTTATTGTATTAGTATCTGATAATATACCAGTTACATTAGATGCTGCGGCAAAACAACCAATCATTTGCCTGCCTGCTGTGCGGAACCTCTGGAGAAAATAGAAAATACATGAATTTGTGTTAGAGAAGTCAGGACAATCTTGAGTGGTGGTAAAATGCTCACCTCTTACCTCGGAAACAAACTCTGGACTGAGCACGACTAACTCACATATCAAATTAAGCTTTATAATTTGTAATTACCTTGAGTTTGTCTTCCAAGTCTGTTAGGTCAACAGTCCCTTGTTCATTCTGCTCAATCCACACAATCTCACTACCAGCCTCTTTCCAAGGCAATATGGCAGAATGGTGTGCAAATGGCCCAATGAATACAATCTAAGACATCAAATGAATATAAGTATAAAACAAATCTATAGTGTCTTAGTATTACAATGACATACGGTACAATTATTTGGTCCTCTTCATCTGGGGACATTTAATTTCCATATTCATGACAGCCATCTTTATGTACATCCCAATGGGTGTCATTTTATTTGGGGGGAGGGGAGGGTGGTTAAGATAGAYAGGTACATATATCTCATAGTGAATAATGATCACCATCAGATACAGACTACAGCAGCTATATACCATACCGGAGRCTGCTTCAAGTGAAGTGCATGAATGAGTTTGTGTACTGCTGCTGTACATCCACTACCAGTAAAAATCACAGCATCACTCTCTCCAGCATTGACTGCATTTCTGATGATATCTCTAAAATAAGTCATTACCACAAATATATTAATTGTAATCAATAAGTATTAATTAGTTCAGAACTTCCAAGATGTAGGGGCATTCGTAAATGTCCTAGCAGCTATGCTCCTCTAAAGGAGAGGTATGGACACAGTGGATCATTGCTGACAAGATGATATGCTCCCTCTGGGATGACTATCAGTGATTATTCTGACGTAAAAATAAAGGTCGATATGTACAGTAATGGGTACCTTGCCTCATGTCGATACAAGGTTGTTTGTAGTGACGTCACTGTTGTAGTTGTGTGAGTGTTGCCATAGTGAGGCAGTACTTGATCTCTTATGTAGTCCTCGATAAAACTAAGGGACCTGGCAAC